>LGRX02033108.1:77276-142295 GCA_001247695.2 Cymbomonas tetramitiformis | reverse complement strand
TGCTATCGCAAGGCGTGTGTAAAAATTGCTACTGAATGCCGCTAATGAAATCCTCAACATTTAACACCACTGCACAACGAGTAAGGAGATCCCAATGCCCCTCTACAGTCTGCTCAAGTTTGCCCGGCGCGACATTATTCAGTGTGGGGTATGCCACGCACGCGTCTTCCACAATTATTATGCAGTATCCCAGTTGCTGCGCCGCAAGAGCGGTGTGCAGCACGCACTGGGAAACGTACGCGCCCATGATGACTATGACTGTTGGTGCCGGTTGCTGGGATGTCACTGCTTCCAGCAGATTCCTATACGGGCTCGAAGCGAGCTCGGAAATGTTATCTACATGAAAGGCATTCATATTGCTACTCAGGAAAGCGTGGTACCTTTCCACGGTGCCTGAAATTGGCTCAAGGGTTTCGAGAAATTTATCAATCCCTGGAGGTGCTCCCTTGGGATCATCGGACCGAGTGAGGAACCCCTCACCGCCATCGAAAAAGGAGTCGGCTCCGGACGACTGGGTTTGCCATGGCCGATACCACTTGGTCCAATTGATACTGATTGATTTGGCGCGACAGTCAGCTAACACCCGCTGGGCCTGCATTCGGTGGGTGGCAGTGAAATCCGCGGCATGCGACTCCTGAGCATCCAGAAAAAGCACTGACAGGGAACTGGGCTGGAGTCTACCACCACCTGCCTTCAGCGCGGTTTCTATTCCTAACATCGTATACCCGGCGTGCACGCGCGGAGGCGGTGCACGCATGTCGAGTCTGGGAGCGGTGCCTGCTGAGAGGTCGCTGCTGGCTGCGGCATACACCGTTCCACGATGCATGCATACCATCACCGAGAGCACTGGATAGAGCCAGACCCGCACAGGGGGCGTCAAGATCCATGCGTAGAAGTGGTGGGGAGAGCTTTTGACATTCATCCGTCCGTCCGTCCGAATGACCTGAACCTGTAACACGGATGTGAGGTATTCGGAAGGAAAAGCATGTACAGCCATCCTCCATGCATTCTGTTCGCGGGGGTGGGCTTGGTTGAAGGCCATTGCCGATTCTGGGGAAGGACGGGTCGCTGGATGGTATTTCCGCCACAATGTTTCCAACTGGCACACATTGCACACGGTAAATAGGTCTAGGACACGCACGCCGTCCGGAATGCCTTCACAAACAAACGCGAGATGGTACCGGAGCCAGGGCGTCTGCCTTCGTGACACAGGTTTATCACTGAATGCGGTAAGGCTGGATGCGGTGACCCCCCACCCAGGTTCGCCCAGAAAGAACGAGCTCCGCCCAACGGCAACCTGACCACCGGTGCCCATTGAGCATCGGTCAATAACGGCATGATGTAACGCAGTCATCAGCGACGGTGATATGCAAGAATCCGTTCAAGTCAGCACAGTGCAAATATACGGAATATACATGACGCATTACTGGCAAAATGTGTTGAAAATGTGCATGCCTAACTAGGATTTGCGTACAAACGTGACAAGCACTAAGCGTTGGAACCTGGCACTAAGCGGTGGTAGGAATTGCTCCCTTCTACCCCATCATTACTTGATTGTATCCGAGACGCAAAGAAAGTTGAGTGTAACTTGGAGGCAGTTGGCCTGTTCGCTGGGTCGACTTCGAGACACGCATTCACGAGCAATGTTAGCGTTTTTGAAGTACGACTATGTGGCTCCCATTGTCCCATGTTACGCTCCTTAGCCAACGGCAGAAGCTGTTCCCATGGAAGGTTTTTCCCTAAGAGTATTTGCATGGCGAGCCCGCCAATTGCCCAGATGTCGCTGTAGGTGGTTTTGTTCGCTAGCGAGGACTCCGGAGCCCGGTGAGAGGGCTTCCATGCTTTGTAGAAAGTAGAAATTTGTGGCGCTGGTGGTGGGACTGGTGGGACAACACTCGGATCCGTTCGCTCAAGGCAGCTCAAACCGAAGTCGATGATTTTGAGACTTTGTCCGCCAACAGCCGACAGATTGTCTTGTACAAGCACGTTGTTTCCTTTCAGGTCCCCATGCACCAATCCAGCGGCATGGAGTTCCGAAACGCCACGAAACAAGTCGATGACCAGCTGGCGCCGCACTCCGATTGTTATTTCTGATGGAGAGCGGGCTTTCAGGAAGTCGATGAGGGTCTCCCCGCCATATTTCATGACGAGGAACGCGGACTGGTCTGGAGCGCCAATGTGGGCCCCGTATCCTAAGCAGGGGACAACCGTTGTGGGAGACGCGATACGGGCCAAAGAGTGCATGTACAGCTCCACGGCACAGAACCGCAGGCGACGGTGCAGTGCAGGGTCGGTGTAGTCCTTGAGAACAGCCCGCTCGGTGTTATCAATAGTGCAGTGTAAAAGGACGTTGCCGTAAGAGCCTTTACCATGAGCTTTGGTGCCCTGAGAAACGCCGTATGTTACGACTTGTGGGCGCGAGACCCTGGGCACCCCAAACTGTGCACCTATCTGGACGAGATTGTCGAGGCAGGCCTCCGGTTTTCCAAGCCGGAACCTCTTTTGAATTGATTCAACAGATAATGCCTGGTGAAAACAAGGAAGTTGCAGTGGTTGACTGTGGCGGGGTGCGTCATGAACTTCTTTTTTTACCGCCCAGGACCGCAGCGCCTTTGCCTTGCGACGCCGAGCGGATCGGGTTTTTTCCTTTGTAGCGGATGGTGCAGAGAGTGAGGGCTACGGCACATACACCACACCGGAAAGCGTGAGAAACGGTGAGCAACCCCGTAAACTCAACTTAACGGCAACACGACACCAATGGAACTTTTATTGGAATCGAAGTTGATAAACACTGTTATACATGTTGCAGGTGGTTCTGTAAGCAATTTAAAGAAATCGTGGGGCAACTAGGCTACTTGGCAACTCTACGCTTCCTCGTAGTAGTGCACTCCACTGCGATGCTCGAAGTACCCTCTGCAAAAAGGGCACTGTCGCTCGTTGGGAGGCCTATACGCCATCACACCCTCGTAGCAGGCCTGGCAGATACCTAAACGGCAGCCATTAAGGCTCCGCCTCACAGGCGGAGGCTCGGAAATACCATTTTCGCCTTTGCCTTGCGACGCCGAGCGGATCGGGTTTTTTCCTTTGTAGCGGATGGTGCAGAGAGTGAGGGCTACGGCACATACACCACACCGGAAAGCGTGAGAAACGGTGAGCAACCCCGTAAACTCAACTTAACGGCAACACGACACCAATGGAACTTTTATTGGAATCGAAGTTGATAAACACTGTTATACATGTTGCAGGTGGTTCTGTAAGCAATTTAAAGAAATTGTGGGGCAACTAGGCTACTTGGCAACTCTACGCTTCCTCGTAGTAGTGCACTCCACTGCGATGCTCGAAGTACCCTCTGCAAAAAGGGCACTGTCGCTGGTTGGGAGGCCTATACGCCATCACACCCTCGTAGCAGGCCTGGCAGATACCTAAACGGCAGCCATTAAGGCTCCGCCTCACAGGCGGAGGCTCGGAAATACCATCCGGCCAGCCGTTTAGCTCGCAGACCGAGCACCTCCACGGCACTCTGCGGCAGCCGGCCCTATTGGCGCTCATGATAAAATCCTGGTACAATTCTAAGTTCAGAATTGTACCATTCGGTCTAGCTAGGACCGGAAACTGGCTCGTATGTGGTGGTGGCATTGTGCCACACCACCTCCGCGTACAGAACCGGGTCGCCAGGTTCGCGAAGCAGGCGCAAAATGGCGATCACCTCCTCCTCCGGGCCGCGGTACAGAGCAGCCTGACACAGCCCGGACTGATTGCATGATGAGTGCTGAACAGGAACAGGAGTTGGAGGAGAATACAGGAGGCAACATACTCTCCGTTCAGGCTTCGGTCCGGAGATAACATACTGTCCGTTCAGGCTTGCAAGACACTTTTAAGAAGGACACCGGAAACATCCACGTCTTCATTTTCAAAGAACAGCTAACAAGCTGTAAGTGAATACAAAACAGGCAAGGGATGACTCGGTACTATTTACATAATGTACACACACGTTGAAGAAAGGTTCACTTAAACCACTTCTGCCTACAGCATGGGCACGTGACCCAGCCGGAGGCATGGGTTCGTACAAACAAACCAAAACACGAAAAATGCATGTATTTCTCTTTACACTCGCATCCTAGGCCACCGCAGTCCAGTTGATCCTCCGGATGCACTTCCTCTAAACACAATATGCAGTAGTCCTCCTCGGGTCTGGGAAAAAAGACTCGCAGAACCTCCTCCCACGTGTACACCTCCTCAACTTCATCTCCCTGTGCAAGCCCGTGAGCTAGGTTCAATTTGTCATGACGTCACGCAGTACCTCCTAAACGAGCGTGCTGTAACGTGCATCATGGATGGGTGTGATCCCATGCGCACCCTCGATGGGTACACAGCCTGGGTGTGATCCCATGCGTGCAGAGCTGGCGCGGGTAAACTAGAGGGTGCGCCTGCGCATGACGTGCGTGAGCCGGACGCCCACCAACCCGACCTTGTCTGACCCGACCATACACCATTGCACGACGAGCCAAGAGACATGCCAGTGGTAAACACGCGCACGCTTGGCTCAAGTCGACAACCCTGTTGAGGGGATACCATGGCACCATCGGCCTTACACCGACCTTGTCTACAACTCTACACCCCCCTCCAACTAGACGGCCACACGACGACAAACGACTCTCCCTCCCATGACCTCACATCATCCGCCCCTCCCACGAGCTGCGTACACAGGCTGGGTGTGATCCCATGCGTGCAGAGCTGGCGCGGGTAAACTAGAGGGTGCGCCTGCGCATGACGTGCGTGAGCCGGACGCCCACCAACCCGACCTTGTCTGACCCGACCATACACCATTGCACGACGAGTCAAGAGACATGCCAGTGGTAAACACGCGCACGCTTGGCTCAAGTCGACAACCCTGTTGAGGGGACACCATGGCACCATCGGCCTTACACCGACCTTGTCTACAACTCTACACCCCCCTCCAACTGACGACGGCCACACGACAAACGACTCTCCCTCCCATGACCTCACATCATCCGCCCCTCCCACGAGCTGCGTACACAGGCTGGGTGTGATCCCATGCGTGCAGAGCTGGCGCGGGTACACTAGAGCGTGCGCATGCGCATGACGTGCGTGAGCCGAACGCCCACCAACCCGACCTTGTCTACAACTCTACACCCCCCTACAACTGAACGGCCACACGACAAACGACTCTCCCTCCCATGACCTCACATCATCCGCCCCTCCCACGAGCTGCGTACACAGGCTGGGTGTGATCCCATGCGTGCAGAGCTAGCGCGGGTACACTAGAGGGTGCGCCTGCGCATGACGTGCGTGAGCCGGACGCCCACCAACCCGACCTTGTCTGACCCGACCATACACCATTGCACGCAAGCCAAGAGACATGCCAGTGGTAAACACGCGCACGCTTGGCTCAAGTCGACAACCCTGTTGAGGGGATACCATGGCACCATCGGCCTTACACCGACCTTGTCTACAACTCTACACCCCCTCCAACTAGACGGCCACACGACAAACGACTCTCCCTCCCATGACCTCACATCATCCGCCCCTCCCACGAGCTGCGTACACAGGCTGGGTGTGATCCCATGCGTGCAGAGCTGGCGCGGGTAAACTAGAGGGTGCGCGTGCGCATGACGTGCGTGAGCCGAACGCCCACCAACCCGACCTTGTCTACAACTCTACACCCCCCTCCAACTGACGACGGCCACACGACAAACGACTCTCCCTCCCATGACCTCACATCATCCGCCCCTCCCACGAGCTGCGTACACAGGCTGGGTGTGATCCCATGCGTGCAGAGCTGGCGCGGGTACACTAGAGGGTGCGCCTGCGCATGACGTGCGTGAGCCGAACGCCCACCAACCTGACCTTGTCTACAACTCTACACCCCCCTACAACTGAATGGCCACACGACAAACGACTCTTCCTCCCATGACCTCACATCATCCGCCCCTCCCACGGGCTGCGTACACAGGCTGGGTGTGATCCCATGCGTGCAGAGCTGGCGCGGGTAAACTAGAGGGTGCGCCTGCGCATGACGTGCGTGAGCCGAACGCCCACCAACCCGACCTTGTCTACAACTCTACACCCCCTCCAACTGAACGGCCACACGACAAACGACTCCACCTCCCATGACCTCACATCATTCGCCCCTCCCACGAGCTGCGTACACAGGCTGGGTGTGATCCCATGCGTGCAGAGCTGGCGCGGGTACACTAGAGGGTGCGCCGCGCATGACGTGCGTGAGCCGAACGCCCACGAACCCGACCTTGTCTACAACTCCACACCCCCCTACAACTGAACGGCGCAACGGCCACACGACAAACGACTCTCCCTCCCATGACCTCACATCATCCGCCCCTCCCACGAGCTGCGTACACAGGCTGGGTGTGATCCCATAAGTGCAATGCTGGCGCGGGTAAACTAGAGGGTGCGCCTGCACATGACGTGCGTGAGCCGAACGCCCACCAACCCGACCTTGTCTACAACTCTACACCCCTCTCCAACTGACGACGGCCACACGACAAACGACTCTCCCTCCCATGACCTCACATCATCCGCCCCTCCCACGAGCTGCGTACACAGGCTGGTTGTGATCCCATGCGTGCAGAGCTGGCGCGGGTAAACTAGAGGGTGCGCCTGCGCATGACGTGCGTGAGCCGAACGCCCACCAACCCGACCTTGTCTACAACTCTACACACCCTCCAACTGAACGGCCACACGACAAACGACTCTCCCTCCCATGACCTCACATCATCCGCCCCTCCCACGAGCTGCGTACACAGGCTGGGTGTGATCCCATAAGTGCAGAGCTGGCGCGGGTAAACTAGAGGGCGCGCCTGCGCATGACGTGTGTGAGCCGAACGCCCACCAACCCGACCTTGTCTACAACTCTACACCCCCCTCCAACTGACGACGGCCACACGACAAACGACTCTCCCTCCCATGACCTCACATCATCCGCCCCTCCCACGAGCTGCGTACACACGCTGGGTGCGATCCCATGCGTGCAGAGCTGGCGCGGGTAAACTAGAGGGTGCGCATGCGCATGACGTGCGTGAGCCGAACGCCCACCAACCCGACCTTGTCTACAACTCTACACCCCCCTCCAACTGGACGGCCACACGACAAACGACTCTCCCTCCCATGACCTCACATCATCCGCCCCTCCCGCGAGCTGCGTACACAGGCTGGGTGTGATCCCATGCGTGCAGAGCCGGCGCGGGTAAACTAGAGGGTGCGCCTGCGCATGACGTGCGTGAGCCAAATGCCCACCAACCCGATCTTGTCTGACCCGACCATACACCATTGCACGACGAGCCAAGAGACATGCCAGTGGTAAACACGCGCACGCTTGGCTCAAGTCGACAACCCTGTTGAGGGGACACCATGGCACGATCGGCCTTACACCAAAGACGGACTGGAGACCTGGCGTGCACAGCACGACGAGCCAAGAGACATGCCCGTGGTAAACACGCGCACGCTTGGCTCAAGTCCGGCGCGCCCGTGGAGGGGACACCATGGCACCATCGGCCTCACACCGAAGACGAACCGGAGACCTGGAGACAGTCACCGTGGAGGACTTCGCATCATAGGTGCGCGATGTCAGGCAGTCACTGTGGAGGACTTCGAATCATAGGTGCGCAGAGTCAGCCACCGTGGAGGACTTCGAATCATAGGTGCGCGGAGTCAGTCACGGTGGTGGACTTCGAGTCTTAGGTGCGCGGAGTCAGTCACCGTGGAGGACTTCGAGTCATAGGTGCGCGGAGTCAGTCACGGTGGAGGACTTACTTCGCATCATAGGTGCGCGGAGTCAGTCACCGTGGAGGACTTCGAGTCATAGGAGACCTGGCGCGCATAGCACGACGAGCCAAAAGACATGCCCGTGGTAAACACGCGCACGCTTGGCTCAAGTCGTCTCACATCTGAACACGCCTCCTAACTGTACTACTTCCACCAGGCGCCCCACACAAGCAGATCACCAATGGTGATTCCGGCACACCCTCTGAAGCTCTTATGGTTAAGAAACAGATTGGACGTGGTTAGCAGGCTGAGAAGCGCACCAGGTCAGCTTGGGAGACACCCTCCACCTCCCCCGCCTCCTGCGCAGGGTCAGCCTCCTGCAGAGCACAGACCGTGTGCCACGTGAGGCATGCTGCGGACCGTGAGGTTGTGTGGGCTCCAAGATGTTCACGTTTCTACATGGAAAAATCAGGCAGCTGAGTTACGGGAGGAGTGACTCGGAAATGTCAACGGTCCAAGAACACTTACCGCAGGCCCCTGGGGTGCAGCAGCAGCTCCACCACCATGCCCACCGGGGCGCACTGCAGGAGGCTGTGTGAGGCACGCTCCAGACCGTGAGGAGGTGTGATGCGGCGGTATGAGGCGCAATTTAGACCGTGAGGCGGCGTGGGGCACTTTTTTAGACAAGTATGTGCATAAGGTACAAAGATCCGGCGCGATTATGCACTAGACAAATATTCCCCCCACAAAAAAGGAACATACCCGCTCCAAGATGTTCACGTTCCTACAAGGAAAAAGCAGGCAGCTGAGTTACGGGAGGAGTGACTCGGAAATGTCAACGGTCCAAGAACACTTACCGCAGGCCCCTGGGGTGCAGCAGCAGCTCCACCACCATGCCCACCGGGGCGCACTGCAGGAGGCTGTGTGAGGCACGCTCCAGACCGTGAGGTGGTGTGATGCGGCGGTATGAGGCGCAATTTAGACCGTGAGGCGGCGTGGGGCACTTTTTTGACAAGTAGGTGCATAAGGTACAAAGATCCGGCGCGAGCATGCTCTACACAAATATTCCCCCAAAAAAAACGAACATACCCGCTCCAAGATGTTCACGTTCATACATGGAAAAAGCAGGCAGCTGAGTTACGGGAGGAGTGACTCGGGAATGTCAACGGTCCAAGAACACTTACCGCAGGCCCCAATGGGGGCGCATACCGAGGTCTTCCTCCATACCCGCCGGCGCGCACTGCAGCAGGCTGTGTGAGGCATGCTCCAGACCGTGAGGTGGTGTGATGCGGTGGTATGAGGCGCAATTTAGACCGTGAGGCGGCGTGGGGCACTTTTTAGACAAGTATGTGCATAAGGTACAAAGATCCGGCGCGATTATGCACTAGACAAATATTCCCCCCACAAAAAAGGAACATACCCGCTCCAAGATGTTCACGTTCCTACAAGGAAAAAGCAGGCAGCTGAGTTACGGGAGGAGTGACTCGGAAATGTCAACGGTCCAAGAACACTTACCGCAGGCCCCTGGGGTGCAGCAGCAGCTCCACCACCATGCCCACCGGGGCGCACTGCAGGAGGCTGTGTGAGGCACGCTCCCGACCGTGAGGTGGTGTGATGCGGCGGTATGAGGCGCAATTTAGACCGTGAGGCGGCGTGGGGCACTTTTTAGACAAGTATGTGCATAAGGTACAAAGATCCGGCGCGATTATGCACTAGACAAATATTCCCCCACAAAAAACGAACATACCCGCTCCAAGATGTTCACGTTCCTAGAGCGAACGAGCAGGCAGCTGAGTTACGGGAGGAGTGACACGGAAATGTCAACGGTCCAAGAACACTTACCGCAGGGCCCTGGGGTGCAGCAGCAGCACGATGCATGATGCTGCCGCCGACGCTCCTGGAGGGCATCACCGTCCGCGCAGAAGCACCCACCTGCGACACCGTCGAATATTAACAAACTGGCCAAAACGCATTTTCCCTATAAACAATACACGCATGTCGAACACCTAGAGGTAACCCACCTGCCCTTCAGGGACTCGCATGGCCACCCCAAGCAACGCTGCGCCACGAGACGCGGACTGCACGCCTCCCACAGGTCCATCCTGCGAGCAATCGCCAACGTAAACACATGCATGCCTATGAACCTAATCAAGGAAAACACCACTGCTGACTAAATAGCAAGCTAACAGCCGGTAGGCCTACGAGTGGAATCTGTTCCAAACCTGCAAGGTCCTTTGCCTCTTCGAGGAAGGACCGCTATCTCCCGTTTTCTCCATTGCAGCTTGCTGTTTTTTTTTTTTTACTCTCTTGCGAGAGTCAACCGCTCGTTTTTCAAATTGTAAAGAACTTCAAGACAAACACGACTTGGTTTGGCGCAACAGGCGGGATATCTCGCCTTGCATATCATCATCGTGCGCAATCGATCGCAAGCGCCATCGACTCGTCGTGATGACGGCCATGGCCATGCATGCGATTTCGCTATCTTATTATCTTAGTTTATATTCATGCACTCATCACCTGCTTGCCATGGAATTTCTATCATTTATACCGCGACTGTATGCCTTCCCCCATGTTCTCGCAATTTATACACATCGATTAGCCTTTCTTTAAATTTATACAAGCGTTTAGGCTCTCGATCTCAGATTCTCGCCTGTCTCCGCGGCTTTTAGGGGCTTTTAGGGGCGTGTTTAGGACACCAAATCCCAATTACCCAGCTTTAGGAGGCATTTTGACACTTTAGGACCATTCTCGATTTTTTAGTAATACTTAGTGAATTTTAGTAAGAATCCTTGTTCAAGTGTATTACGCATTCACTCAACTCAACTCAGCTCAGCTCATCTTAGCTAAGCACTTAGCGCCAAACTCAACGCCAAAGTTGAGCTTAGCTTTTGAGCTCATATCAGCTAAGCGTGTCAGTTTCGCTCACGTCAGCGTGTCAGCTAAGCTCAACTCAGCTCAACTCAACTCAACTCACCTCAACTCACCTCAACTCTATGAGTGAAAACAACTCAGCTCAGCTTATCTTAGCTCAGCACTTAGCGCCAAACTCAACGCCTGAGTTGAGCTTAGCTTTTGAGCTCATCTCAGCTAAGCGTGTCAGTTTCGCTCACGTCAGCGTGTCAGCTAAGCTCAACTCAGCTCAACTCAACTCAACTCAACTCAACTCACCTCAACTCTATGAGTGAAAACAACTCAGCTCAGCTTATCTTAGCTCAGCACTTAGCGCCAAACTCAACGCCTGAGTTGAGCTTAGCTTTTGAGCTTAGCTTAGCTTAGCTTTTGAAAAAAAAACACACATATCCTATCACAGGCATAACAGTGGTATAGAGATACACATATATCCTACCACAGGCATAGCACACGCACAGAGAGGTACACGCGTATCCTAGCATAGGAATAACACAACAGGCACACACATATACACACATATTCCAGTCTATGCTGTATTATCCCGTACCTGTAACTGTGTGTCAGCTCAACTCGGTTTGTCAGCTCCGCTTAGTTTAGCTTGTTAGCTTATATCAGCTCAGCGTGTCAGCTTTGCTCCTGTCAGCGTGTCAACTAAGCTCAACTTAGCTCAACTTAGCTCAACTTAGCTCCATGACATGACATCGATGCCCCGAAGACGCTCTCCAATTATTTTTGTGACCTCCGGTAAAGGCGTCTTGCGTCACTGCGTCACACGACATTCGGACGAACCCATCCCGTCACCAGCAGACGTGTGCTGCAACCATTTGGAATAATAATGGAATCGATTCTGATCGGCGAGACGATCCACAGTTGCCAAGTGGCACCTGTTCAAACACGTTTACCTGGTTGTATGCATTTTCTCGAATTAATTGGGATATTAAATCTTTCCAAAATTAAAGATGATGACATATAGAGCCACTGTTTAGAGTTGAACTATAAGATTTATATTCGTAAGTGTGTCATCAATCATAGATATCTTTTACATCGTGACACTTTGTAGAGTGACTCTTTGTAGAGTGACTTTTTGTAGCCTAGCCTTCGACAATCCGGAGTGCCGGAGAGCAACGACTGACCAATGGTAATGTTTGGAGGTTGTCTTGTGACACCCTCCAAGATGCAGGATTGGTCGTGCAGTCGAAATGTCAAGTTTTGAAACGACAGATGACTGTAATTACCGTTCGATCGCGATTTAACCTGCTCCCGAAGGTCTCAGGCGCAGGCAAACGATAACGAAAGATTTCCAGAGTCTTTCCTCTAAGTCTTTGTAAGCGGTTTCCTTTCACGGTGCTACCAAACTGCGTAACTATGTAATAGGATATTCATTTCCGACAAAAGTGCTTCCATGAAAAATATGACGTTCAACAGAAGTATACACGTTTGCATCCCACAAGTTTCCCGAGGGTTTGTTGTTCTATGCAGGCAGCGCGCGAACATGTGCTTGAGGGATCTTGGGGCGCTTGCTCGACCTCTCAGACCTTTTATCTAATATGTTTTGAGTGTTCGTGCCGTCGCGGCGTTTACAGTGTACAATATGCGTGATTATTATCACGTCCAAATATTTGAAATACGTCAACGCGTCCTCCGTTGACTGTTTGAAAACTCCCAAGTGTGTCCCAGTCGAGTAGAGCACAGTAAAGGCAGCGTAGTTGCTGCTAGTCTCACTTTTCCCTGTCCGCCCAAGGCGAGAACAGCCTCTTTTTCACGCTTTCTTCGAACCTTGACTATGTATCCCAGAAGCAAAAGCGTGCTTGCGTTGTGCGCGCTTTTTATGTGTGGTCTGTCATGTTGTGATATGTGCTGCGCTTTTACGCCAGTCCCAGAAAGCACACCGCGTGCACTTCCAACTGCTATGGAACTGCACTGTGTATTTTCGGTCCCGCTCATAAGTAGCACAATGCACGAACGTTCCATCACCATGCGTATCGTGGACTCTTCTTCGACGACGAGCGGAATAGACGCAGCGTTTTACGACAGTGTTGTCCGTTCCTTTAGAGCTTGGGAATATCACGCTCGTTCATCTAAGGAGCAAATCTACTGGTGGGCTGAGGTTTCTTCTAGTGGCAATCACATTAGTCGCAACGAGCCAATGCTGCCTTTTGCATACTCACTGGCAACACGCTTCAAGCAACTTTCTGGTGAAAAGTTCACGTCTGCGGTGTGGCGTTCTACCAAAAGCTCGCTGGACTCCAGGATAACTGTTTTTCGGAATTCCAAATACTTTATTCGCACGCTGCTGTTTTACGCGATTCTTCAAACTCTCGTACAGCCCGCCGCGGCTAACGGGGGACCTCCTGCGGATGCCGTAACGGGGTTTGCGACGGCAGCGACTGCAGTTGCCGCCCAGTTGATTCCAGGCTCGAGGCAACGCCGTGCTCGCACCCGGCCAGAGGCAACACCGTACACGCAGCCGGCTCGAGGCAACGCCGTGCTCGCAGCCGGCCAGAGGCAACGCCGTGCTCGCAGCCGGCTCTAGGCAACGCTGTGCGCTCACCCGGCTCGAGGCAACGCCGTGCGCACTGCCGGTCACTGGCAACGCCGTGCGCGCTGCCGGCTCGAGGCAACACCGTGCGCGCACCCGGCCAGAGGCAACACCGTACACGCAGCCGGCTCGAGGCAACGCTGTGCACGCACCCGGCTCGAGGCAACGCCGAGCGCTCACCCGGCTCGAGGCAACGCCGTGCGCGCACCCGGCTCGAGGCAACGCCGTGCTCGCACCCGGCCAGAGGCAACACCGTACACGCAGCCGGCTCGAGGCAACGCCGTGCGCGCAGCCGGCTCGAGGCAACGCCGTGCTCACACCCGGTTAGAGGCGACGCCGTGCTCGCAGCCTGCCCGAGACAACGCCGTCCTCGCAGCCGGCTCTAGGCAACGCCGAGCGCTCACCCGGCTCGAGGCAACGCTGTGCGCGCACCCGGCTCGAGGCAACGCCGTGCGCACTGCCGGTCACTGGCAACGCCGTGCGCGCACCCGGTTAGAGACAACGCCGGGCTCGCAGCCGGCCCGAGGCAACGCCGTGCGCACACCCGGCTCGAGGCAACGCCGTGCTCGCAGCCGGCCCGAGGCAACGCCGTGCACGCAGCCTGCCCGAGACAACGCCGTGCGCGCACCCGGCTCGAGGCAACGCCGTGCGCGCAGCCGGCCAGAGGCAACGCCGTGCTCGCAGCCGGCTCGAGGCAACGCCGTGCTCGCAGCCGGCTCTAGGCAACGCCGTGCGCGCACCCGGCTCGAGGCAACGCCGTGCGCACTGCCGGTCACTGGCAACGCCGTGCGCGCAGCCGGTTAGAGACAACGCCGGGCTGGCAGCCGGCCCGAGGCAACGCCGTGCGCAAACCCAGCTCGAGGCAATGCCGTGCTCGCAGCCGGCCAAAGGCAACGCCGTGCGCGCACCCGGCGCGAGGCAATGCCGTGCTCGCAGCCGGCTCGAGGCAACGCCGTGCGCGCACCCGGCTCGAGGCAACGCCGTGCGCGTTGCCGGTCACTGGCAACGCCGTGCGCGCAGCCGGTTAGAGACAACGCCGGGCTGGCAGCCGGCCCGAGGCAACGCCGTGCGCAAACCCAGCTCGAGGCAATGCCGTGCTCGCAGCCGGCCAAAGGCAACGCCGTGCGCGCAGCCGGCGCGAGGCAATGCCGTGCTCGCAGCCGGCTCGAGGCAACGCCGTGCGCGCACCCGGCTCGAGGCAACGCCGTGCGCGTTGCCGGTCACTGGCAACGCCGTGCGCGTTGCCGGTCACTGGCAACGCCGTGCGCGCAGCCGGTTAGAGACAACGCCGGGCTGGCAGCCGGCCCGAGGCAACGCCGTGCGCAAACCCAGCTCGAGGCAATGCCGTGCTCGCAGCCGGCCAAAGGCAACGCCGTGCACGCAGCCGGCTCGAGGCAACGCCGTGCGCGCACCCGGCTCGAGGCAACGCCGTGCTCGCAGCCGGCTAGAGGCAACACCGTACACGCAGCCTGCCCGAGACAACGCCGTGGCCTGTGCATGCCGGCAGCCCCGGGCGTGTGTCAGCCGAGGCCTGCGCATGCCGGCAGCTCCGAGCGAGTGTCATCCGAGGCCTGCGCACGCCGGCAGCCCCGGGCGCGTGTCAGTCGAGGCCTGTGCATGCCGGCAGCCTCAAGCGTGTGTCAGCCAAGGCCTGCGCAAGGCAGCCCCATGCGTGTGTCAGCCGAGGCCTGCGCATGCCGGCAGCCCCTAGCACGTGTCAGCCGAGGCCTGCGCAAGGCAGCCCCATGCGTATGTCAGCCGAGGCCTGCGCATGCCGGCAGCCCCTAGCGCGTGTCAGCCGAGGCCTGCGCATGCCGGCAGCCCGGGGCGCGCGTCATCCGAGGTCTGCGCATGCCGGCAGCCCAAGGCGTGTGCTACCAGAGCCCTGCGCATGCCGGCAGCCCCAGGCGTGTGGCAACCGAGGCCTGCGCATGCCGGCAGCCCAAGGCGCGTGTCAGCCGAGGCCTGCACATGCCGGCATTCCCAAGCGAGTGTCAGCCGACGATGTGCATGCCGGCAGCCCCGGGCGTGTGTCAGCCGAGGCCTGCGCATGCCGGCAGCTCCGGGCGATTGTCATCCGAGGCCTGCGCACGCCGGCAGCCCCGGGCGCGTGTCAGTCGAGGCCTGTGCATGCCGGCAGCCCCAAGCGTGTGTCGGCCGAGGCCTGCGCACGCCGGCAGCCCCAGGCGAGTGTCATCCGAGGCCTGCGCACGCAGCCCCAGGCGAATTCCTTACAGTCCTCCCCTTACAGTCCTCGATCGCCGGCGTGCACTTCGCAATGCCGATTTCGGTCAGACGATCAGCGCAGACTCGAGCATAGTTGGCAAGGTCGATGCAAAATCTGAACCAACACTGTCGAAAAGCTACCATTTTGTTTGGCACGCCTATTTCTCGGGGCGCCTCCTTTTTCTTAGCAGGGTCGCAGGTTCATACCCGGAATCCATAGAGTCTTGAACTTCACGTTCCCAGAAACAGCTCGTGGTTCCTGTCCAGGACGTTTCACAATATATCGACGACGTGGAGCAGGGTGGTTATGGTGGTGAAAGTGCATCAAGTTCGCTTTCACCAGTTGCACGCGAAACTTTTCACTCATCTGCACGTGCACAGCACTCGACAAATGTGAATTAAAGTGTACAATTTGAAATGAAAAACAAATTGCGAACATACTTAGTGAAAATTTGACACAGTCAGCTTTCATAGGGGTAGCTGTCTTACCCGAGAGTCAGTCGGCGCCCGGACCAAGGCAGACTTCTGCAAAGTCCTGCTGAACATGGTAACCATTTTTGCCTCTTTCCAGGGCGTCCTACCTCGCCGAGGCTCGTCGAGGTCCACCCTCCGATTGCAGAAGTAAGTGTCACTCTCCGGCGTCCGAACGTCTCGGGGGTTAGCACTTCTTGTTTTGTACATTGCCTCGAAGCGGTATTTTGGAAAAACCAAGATCTTCGCTTTGACCACCTCGTCGGACACGTTGTTCTGTACGGTGTTCGAAAGGAAGATCTCGTATCTCGCGTCAAAATCTGTGCTCCTATTTCTGTTAGACCTCTGCAAAACTTGCGCGAATCTAACTAAACCTAGGCGTTCCCGAAGAGACGTGGGGGTCTCATAAATCTGAAGCTGGAGGTGCTTCCCTATTATAACGCCCTCGTGGGACCCGATATTATGTTTAATGCCGGTGATGAGTGCTAGCCACTCAACATCCCGCCCTCGCTCATTGCCCTGAACAATGACGCTCTCGCCCACGTGCGTCTCTTTGAGAGCGAAGCGAATGATTTCGCCCGTTTGAGGGTCGAAGATGGGATAGTTGAGGTCGGTGGATAGCACGTCATATTCTGAACGGGGTTTTCTTCTAGGTGTCTTCAGGGGTATCTCGGCAACTTCCTCCATTGTGTTATCCTATGTTTTGCGACTCCTTCACCTCTTTCGAAGTATATATATACGAAGTATACTGCTGTTTGCGGTGAAAAGAAAGCCGTGACTGAACGGTTCTTTCCATCGGTCGCTTCGCAGGCTTGCGTTGGGTACGGGTCAGTTCGTATATTCCGTATCGCATCAGCCAAGCATCAGCCATCGGAAGCCAAAATGGAATCTCGGATTAAAAAAAGGTTAAAAAAATGAAGTAAAAACCCCGATCAATGACCGTTGGATAAAGAGAGAAGTAATCGAACGAGATGGAAACATGCTGACTGTAGTCCAGGATTTCCCGTGAAGAATCCCTGATGTGATCTGGTGCAACGCTTTCCCCGACCTGAAAACCGCTCTGCGGTAACCTGGATGGAGGATGTCATCGGGTGTGACACGGCGCGCTTCGGGTGCACGGGGGGGGGGGACCCTACATTTTGAAGGCCCCTAGATTATGTCATGACTCGACTAAGCTCTGCTCAACTCGACTCAGCTTTGCCCAACTTTGCTGTTTGCTTTGCTTTGCTTCTCAGTTGAGCTCAGCATGTCAGCTTATGTGTGTTGAGCTTTACCACGATTCGTTCCTCAGGATGGCCACTCAAAACATGGACGTGCGCTACTCGGAGACCAACAAGCAAGCATCACCTTCCCAAAAAGAAAAAAATGCGGATAATAAGACAAAAAAATTCAGCACGAGCAATAGAAGAAAAGGGAAAGAAAACTCTAGAAGCCAGATGGCCAGTGGCCCAAGCTTGAAAGACTAGGCCGTCGAGTATGAAATAAATGAGAACTCGTGCACGAAGTCACAAGCTGTGGTAAGTACTTATTTACCCTTTGTTGTTTTTTGCGCATGAGTTCTTTTCAACTGCTACTCACTGTGGCACTATCGCATGTGCAGACAGAGGTGCCAAACACCTTCAGCAAGGAGTATTCAAGAATGTTTACCCAAGTTAAAAGATGGAATACGACACAATCGCGTGTGAAGCTTGCGCAACCAACCAAGTGGCTTGCAACTTTGACAAAAATACCCCAACACCAAAACGCTATAGGAGTGGGAAGTATAGATGAGAAAGAAGAAGAGTATAATAGCCAGTGATACCATCTTAGTGGAGACCGTATGAACATATGCAAATGAAGTAGCTTGTGTACTCAAAGGTGTATCTATTTATGTGGATTTGTTGATTTTTTTCTTTTTGAATTTGCCTCCTGCTTTCTAGCCTTGTGAAAGTCTACCTTTTTTTTAATGTGCGGTTCATGGTACTTGCCTTGAATGCTTGAATCGACCCTTGGACTTATCATGAGTGTCCCCCCATCGATTCAGGATCGTTCCAGTACTTGGAGCGTTCCAGGATCGTTCCCGTACCTGGAGCGTTCCAGGATCGTTCCCGTACCTGGAGCGTTCCAGGATCGTTCCCGTACCCGGGGCGTTCCAGGATCGATCCCGTAAGAAACTTCCCTCCCGGGATCGATCCCGTTCCGGATCACGAAAAGAACGATCCCGGATCGCCTCGCCATTTTCCAGATGTACGTCATACCGGCAATATGCCTGACGTTTTTGAATGTGGCAAATGCCAAATGATGTCAATTCACTATGATTCAATATGCAGTTTTTGGGTTGCAGCCCACATACATTGTCAGTTCAGGGTCACTATAGTGTGCCCAACTTAGACAATGGTTTTGGATAATGATTGTCATAATGAACAATGAAATCAGTGATGGTACCGAAGTTGACTTTGGTATCGAAGCTAATGGAGAGTCAATCAAGAAGTGTCTGAAATGACAACAACTTAGTACAAGCTGCATTTTCGTACTTGATGAATGGCAAGTATGTCATTTCATTATGACTAGGACATGGCATTGCCTGGTGAAATATGTATCTTCTTCAGTACATGATCACTTATCTCAATAGTGCCCATTTTATTTTTGGACAAACACTATTCAGAGACTTGTTATGATAAAGAAGTATGAATGATGAATGTGTCATTTCAATCCGATAGAATTGTGACTTGTTGATGACTATAAAATTTCTGTCACTTTCCAGAATGAGGAAGAACTGCGCTTGGAAACCAGCTGCAGATTGCGTGTTCGAGTTCCGCCATGGCTTTTCCAAGACTTCGTGGACTAATGGTCGAGGCAACAAATTTCTAAACATTCCAGAATGAGCTTTCAGAGAGTCATAATTCCTCAATGAAGCAGGTGTGTCTTATGTGCCAAAATGATATGAAACCACAAGCATGATGTCAATTTATATGTGGATGGTTTATACCATTGTATGCTATTCCACAAATATATAATGATGTCAGAATAAAACTTTGGACAATGCAACTCAGTACAAGCTTGAGTGCATTCAAGCCCACTTGTATGCTCAGAATCTGAATATAATGTACTTTCTATATGCACAAGAAAGAACATATTTTCTATGTGATTCTGGATTCAGGAACTAGAGTTAATGTAAAACTCTTTTCCTATTTCAGAGGATGAAACCTTTATTCCCTTAGGTGCAATACCTTTTTGTAAGGAATTCATTTCAATACAAGTTTCAATCGATTTTCTCAAATCTGTCACTTTTGTGATGATCAGGTTGGCCAATTTTACAGCATAACCACTTCCCCTCGTTGAAGGAGATGACTCCCATCATAGGGCGGTATATTGGCTGTTTTCATATGACACCTGGAAAACATGAATAACTCTTGGAGAATTTCGGGATAAACATCCTGAATTGGCTGTGCTTGATTGCTCTATGCCAAGAATGACCGAAGCGATTGCTTGCCATCTTTTAGCCATGTGGCGTGGAGGCTGCTTAACAACGGTTGGGCCATAGACTGTATAGCTATGTTAGCTATGTTGGAGGCTGAATAGCCATGATTGCACAGATTTTGTCCTCCATGATGAATAGACCTTTGATATATGGTGTCTGATGAATATAGGCACTGGAATAGTTCGCACTGGGAGTGAGGGGCGGCTGCGCAACGCTCTCACCCAAAATTTTTATGAAAATTTTCAAGCGATATAATGGATAAAGGGAAGATAATTTTGAAATTATTCACGAGAATTTTGTGTTAAAGCGGGCTCTCACGACATGGGGGGGCGAAAGCCGACATCTTGCGGACCGGCAACGAGTCCGCAGCACGAAGCAGCGGAGATGAGCCTCGAGATACTCATCAGCACAGCTCAGGCTGCGCTGAGAGCGCAAAGGCTAGCACGAAGGCAGGGGGCGGCCCTGCCGGAATGCATCGGTGACGACGAGTCCATCGCGCTTACGCCGCAACAGAGCCTAACGCATCTGGCTCTGCACGCGACTAGAGCAGTTGCAGCAGCGGCAACGGTGTGCCTTCCCGCATTTGAGCGGGCTAGCACGACAGCACCGGGCTTGGCGACTTCATTGACGTTTCCGCCTTCTTCATCCACGCGTGGCACCGCCTCATCGCAGGGGCCAAGCGTCAGGACCCTCAGGAGAACCACGCAGCGACAGAACGCGAAGGAGCGCGCTGAGCGGAGAGATCCGCCAGCGACGACGGGGTTTTTCACGACTCCTTCCGTTTTGCCAACAGTCGTGCCAGGAGCATCTTTCACCTTTGGCAACGCCTCTGGAACAGTGAAGTCTAGAGACTTCGCGCAAACCGCGGCGCCATCCTGTGGTGCAGCGGTTTCGGACTCGACGTTTTCGGACATCGTTCAGCGTGCACCGTCTGGCACACCGCCTTCTCCTGGTGAGAAACGTAGCGGTAAACCGGCATCGGTGCCGCCTAGCCCACCGAGAACGAGCAAAAAGGGGAAAGCAGCTGCGCAGGGGGACTCGCAGGTCGAGGACATCGCCGACCTCGAGTACGAGGACCCCTGGCATGAGGCGGACGGCTTGGACGTGGAGGTCTATGACCAGCACGTCTGATAACCGGAACTCCGCCAGCTACATTTCCCTGGCGCGCCTTCACTCAGCGCGCATGTGCAGGACCTGCTGGGAGCGAGTCAGCGGCCGACGAGTTTGGCAACCTGGCGGGACAGGCACGACAGAGCCGGCAACCGCTTTTCGTCCCCCACACCACGACGCATCTGGGGGTTTTCAGCGGCGGCAGCGGCGTGGTCATTAGACTGGCGCATCTACATTTGACCACAATATCTGCTCAACATCTACCCTCTGCAGATCTTGCTCTCGTTGGAGCACAACTTGTGCTTTTAGAATTGCATGTATCCTAGGATATGCACCCCCACCGGGCCGCATACTGGGAGACCCCATTGGGGGCTCCAATAGTAGACGGCCTCACTTGGGATCGGACAAACTTGCTTGCCTGGTGCCAAAAAAACAGTGGGGGCATCTTTAACCGCTTGTCGCCCGTGCCATCTGAACTGCAGCCTCCCGTTATGAGGCAGGGCTGCAGGGAGGGTTTTAACTTTTGCAAGTGATAACTGCCTGGGACATTTGTAGATAGGTAGAAATAAAGGGGCAGGCTTGACAGCTGTGCACCTCCTAACATCACGTCTCCGGTAGGAGTATGTCACATTTTTTTTTTTTTTATGATTAATAAAAACTTTTGACAAAAAATCAACCTTTAGGTATGATTAAGAGCTGATGATTTTTGCTGCAATGCAATTGTTTGATGCGTACCACTGAAATGCCTTGTGATATAATAATCTCACTGCATAGGCTTTGTTCAATGGCGGTATGATCAGATATGCAATGATCCATGAAGACAAGATGGTTGGTATGGCTCATTCAGCAGGTATGATTACCTCAAAGAAATGCCAATACACGGATACATTTCAAGACATAAGGGCAATAGGCTTATTATGTAGCCTTCAATGGCTACTATCCTTAATCCAGATCCTCCCACAAGAATCTAGCGCAAATGGGCATGGCGACCTTGTATGTCGTATATAGTGGCCCGGCATATGCTTTGGGGCAATATTTATGAACCTTTTGAATTATCTATAACATTTCTTTGCTTGAAATGTCGATGGTTTGACCTTTAATCTTAGCGTGGTTTGGGTGGGTGCTTTCACAGAATTTTAATCAAAATGCTAGATCCTACCACAAGGATCTAGGGTACCGACAACTCTAGGCCTTGCTACACGAGCTCGGGTTGGTGCGTATGTTGTTAACCCTCGAGGATATGACCAAAACTAATTTTGTAAGCCCTTTAATATCATACTAGCCGGATTAATCGCCGCATATGCGCATGTCATGGTGTAGTACCGTCGAAATTCAATATTTCCATCATTATCAGGGTCTGAAAATCGTATTCTAGAACCTCTAGCGGTAGTTCTAACCGTTCAAAAAATCCCCAAAAAATCCCAAGGAGACTTTGAAGTCATATTAAAGTACTGAAGTGCTCACCAAGGCAAAGATCTAGCCTTAAAGCTTAAAATGGACCAAGACTCACGCCCAAAATGCGAAATTATCCCCATATTTAAGGAATGTGTATATCTTACCCATGTGACCGCGTTCGTGTGATGTGTCCAATATACATTATCCAAGTCGTATTTTGACCCAAACATGATTAATATACATGCATACCTTGAGATATATTATGTCTATGGTGGCAAAGGATCGATATACGATTGGCAAAAAATTATGGAAGATACACCCCGCTTTTGAAGCTTTAAAAGGCGTAGCAGTTCAAAATTTGGTTGGGGCATGCTATAAACGCATTAGCTAGGAGTATATATGATGGATTCTCGTCAAACCACGCACCATACTACTTAGTATAGGTCCCATGTGGAAAGTATTCCTTGGTGTTGACTTGTAGAAAGCTCGTGGGGCGCCTAAATAAATTATTGAAAAAGTGATCCTTGTGGGAGGATCTAGAGCGTTCTAGGTCCTCCCACAAGGATCTCGGGATAGTAGCCATCAAAGGCAGCTAGCATTTATGCTGCATTGGTCAGCTCAGTGGCTTTGACCTTTCTAGGTGTTGTACTCAGGCCGTAGCCTGCATATTGCATTGAGCAATCTTGACACCTTTAATGATTCAATCAGATGAAATATTAAGAATGGTTGCCCTTTTCAATGATCATCGGTGGCAGAGGCTATGGTGCTTGCACCGAGTCAATATACAATTCTAGTCTGAATATGTGCTAGACCAGATGTATACAATGTCTAGGTCTTCAAAATCAAGCTCGTATGTATGTCATGGCTGATGACCTTAGAAATGTGTGATACATAAATGTGTTAACTTCATGGAGTTCTGCATGGTTTGACTGTATATAGTCAGGCTTACCAAAACAAAAACAATGATGCAACTTACTTTATTTTATTATTTGTCTTTATTATTTATTTGGTTTTTAGTTGTATTTTTAGCTTATCATCTTCCCTCCTCAAGGAAGTGTATTGCTAGGCGGTTGTCAAGCGCCGTTTAAATACAACAGAGGTCCGACCTCTATGTGATGACGTGGAAGCTTTCTATGAAGCTGGATAGCAGTTCTCGGGTTGCAGCCCATTGCACCGAAGGTGCATTGCAGTCTTTGGGATGCAGCCCGAATTCACGTCATCAGCGTGGGTCATATAGTGCCCAAGCATGTGTTATATATATACAACACTACCCTCCAGCGAAGTGGTTTGCTATTACCATCATCGTATGCTGTGGGATATCAGATATGTGATTAGAGAGCATGGTAATATATGTACCATGTTTGTCAATATCGGAGAGACTGTGTCTTCTTTAAAATCCTCATGACTATATGTATAATGGTGTTGTACTAATGTCACACCTTCTCTCTGAGTGATTTATTGATTTCAGATGTGATGTCGTGGCAGTCAACCTTGTCCGCTTGTACCGGAGGTTGTATGAATTGTGTCCACGTCATTGGCACGAGTCATATTGTGTCCATGCATACGCGATCTCAGCGCAGGTCACAATTCAGTGCCCGAGCATACGCGATTTTAGCGTAGGTCACATTGTGCCTCCATTTATTACATCTGAGAATATTTGTTACTCATCTTTGTGAGTCTAGACAGCATTGTGCTGATTGCAATGCTTTCTCTGGTGACTTATATATCACAGATTATACCAAATGTGGTGATCAGTCCAGTGCAATATTTTGTCACCGGAATGTACAGGGATTGTAAATGATTGCAATCCAGCCGGAGGAACAATCTCAACAGCTATTCTGTACTAATGAATTCATCGGAGTTATACTCATTTCGACGATTCGAAGCCCATGCCATTTGTAGTAATGACAACTCACATGGATATATAGGGTTTTTATCAGAATGCTTTTATGTGATGTCAACATATTATGAACAATTCACTTGCATCTTAGGACAAAGGAGTTACGCTTGGAAGGTCTTGCATGGTGGTCTCCCAACAGTTATCAGCTGTTATTCGGGTGCCACATTCTGCCTTCAGCACTGGGACTATATCAACCAGTCTTACAGCGATGCACTTGTCCTTCCCACTCTTATGTACGGCTATAAACATCACGTGTAAAAACTAGGGGGTGTAACGCACCTCTCAAGTATCACGTGGTAAACACTAAACAGTGACATACTGAATGCAGTTTTGCTTAATTCCTTCAGGAAATGTTCATACTGCTTAAATTTGATATAATTAGGTGTTATTGATACCATGTAACACCCTAAGGTCAATGTAGGTGATGAGGGTCACAGTAACCCGAAACACCCTAAAATGCCACTGGATAATGGTGAACCACACTACATTTGGCATTTCGGTCATGCTGAAATCAGCACATTCATGACCAATATATCGGACAACAACCCAATAACTGTAGGGCAACAACCCAATAACTGTACAGCTGCTTCCTATGAGAATTGCATGCTGCTTAATGAGGTAATGGGCACTCGACAACTGCCTATGGAATTCACACTTCCTTGAGGGGGGAAGAAGGTGGAACCATATATATACTTCACCTCATTTACATCAATGTACAAATATAATACATGTACGATATACAGATATATATATATATATCACACACACACACATCCATTTTATATTCCGATATGGTGATTTCTGATGGATTGCTTTTGATAAGACCACTGCATCCACAAGTAACGTTGAAATCTGTACAACGTTAAACCCACCGTCACTAGGTCGTAGCTTCTATAATGTCTATTACCCGACACCAAGTTGGGTGCACCCAACCTAAGAACCCTATTTCAAACGTCAATAACTCCTCGAATATCGGACTTATAGTGCCAAAGCAATGCTAGGCCATGGGCTACTATGTTCCATTTGAACAATGGATATGCATTATACCTCTATAATCCAAGATTGCGGGATATAATGAGGCCGTTTCAATAGGGTATGTGCTGAAATATTCCGGATTTCTCTTAGGTTGGGTGTACAATACCTAAGAACGTGGGCAATATAAGGGACCCCGTGACACTCGAAGGTCCTTTGGAAATTCGAAGACCTGTGTCGTCAAGTTCTCGAGTTGCTCTTTCTGCAGTGTCTTGTCAAAAGTTTCAACCGAGTTCATCTTGACCCTCAAAACCTCGGTTGAAGTAGCATGGGTAGGTAAATCCCCAAAATCACTTGGAACTTTTACAACTTTGCTGGAAACAGCAGCTCAGGCAGTGGGGACCCGCTGCCGACGGTGAAACAACGGATCACTAAACTCGGATATACAAACGATATATACCCGAGATGAGTGACACAGGCTGACCACCGAAGATGACATACAGGAATGACACTAGACTGTACGAACTAGTCGTAGTGTCAATTCCAGCACACCACCTCATCTGAGGTGGACCAGCTAGTGACACTCACCACCCTAGCTACTAGAGTTTACAGAGAAATGTCAAGATGTTAACTCTAGGTAGCTAGTCAAAGTCACAGGTGGCAAGATGAATGTACAGGCTAGCAAAATAATACTGCTAAGCCTAGGAAATTGCTAGGACCATTCTGGTCTGCTAAAATTAATGCTCTGCCAGCTAGTGGTGGGTGTTCCCACAAATCTCGCCTGTCTGCATGTGATGGAGAATGCTAAAAGAATTCCGCCTGTCGGTTTAGCTTTGATATCTCTGCGAACTGTAAGGTCTCTTGCCATAAAAAATGTTCGTCTCAATCGGTAAAGCTGCCCGCTAGTGGTGGGAATTTCAACAACATCCTCTGCCCAAAACTACAGCAAGTGGTGGAGAAATGCCGAAAGGAACACCGCCTGTCTGTTTAAAGAACTAATAGTAGTCATCATCAGAATCGTAACTAGCATCATCCTCACAATAAGAATCTTCATCATAAAATTCTGCACCACCAGTTCCAACGGAATCGTGGGCTCCTGCCTCCCAGGCAGCCCACTCCTCTGCGGTGTAGACATCCTCTTCGTCCACAATAGGCTCACCCTCAAAAGAAAGTGTGCCCACATGAAACTCACTCTGCGGTAAAAACTCTTCCCCAAGTGGGGCCTCGAAACTTCCGCCATAAGAATTCTGCTGAAAACCTGTGTCCAGCTCGGAATCCCGTTCCAATCGCTCGGACGAAAAATGCGGAGCGGCCAAGTGGCCATCTTGCTCCCCTTCCTCCTCACAACTGTCGCTGGAATCATCGAAATACCCAAGTGGGTACTCCGATTCATCCTCATCCTCACTAAGCAAATACTCCTCATAACTGTGAACAACCCCAGAGCCCATATAGGGAGGTACAATGGGAGGTGCATGTACATAGTGAACTTCCGCGCGGACAGGAGGGGCCTGCCACACGGCGTCGCTCGCCCTAGTGGCACTAGGGGAGGGTCTAGTGGTCGAAATCTGAGTGGAGACTGATTGTAGCGCCAAAATTGCCGGTGCATCGCCAACTCCTACTTCGCAAAATCTTCCGCTCGAAATCCCGGAACCAGCGGCTTCGGACGAGACACCACCAACTTGTGGCTCACCAGCCACCAAGATGTTCAATACTACCGGAAAATTCTCGTTCGAAACTGCCGAAATCTGAGCCGCCTCACGGAAATGCGAAATAGCCGCATGCATGGAAGTGCACAAGGAAACGAGCTGCGATCTTTTGAGAGTTGAGACCCTCGCAAAACCAGTGTCGATAGATCCCAAAAGAGCTAGGAGCTCTTCACTCTCCAAAATCTGAGATGAAGTCGTAATCGAATAAAGAAACGAATACAAATCCAAATAGAGATCGCAAATGAAAATAGCTGAAGAGTACCACTCCGTCGAATTTCCCAAAGCCGTAAGCAGCCGCCTCCAGAAAATACGTAGAATCTGCTCCGAAGCGTCCCACAAGGCTTGGAGACGCTTAACCGAAAGATAGGGCGGAAATAAAATAAAATTCTACGCTAAAATTCAGTTCACGCAAGCGTGAGAAGGACCATAACCTGCTGGAAACAGCTGAACAGGCAGTGGGGACCCGCTGCCGACGGTGAAACAACGGATCACTAAACTCGGATATACAAACGATATATACCCGAGATGAGTGACACAGGCTGACCACCGAAGATGACATACAGGAATGACACTAGACTGTACGAACTAGTCGTAGTGTCAATTCCAGCAAACTTTTCCTATCCCCTCGCATACTCCCCAAAATTGCTCACGGATAAGCTTGATTCACTCAATAGTGTAGATGCGTGTGAAAAAGAGGACATCTTCCCCGTCATTTTGAGCTAGTAAATACCAGAATCCGGTAACGACAACTCCCAATAATCCCACCAAAGGGTAAGTTGGGTGCACCCAACTTAAATGGCTCTTAAGTTGGGCCCACCCAACCACTGGGTAATAGACAATAACATTGTGGCTTCTGAGTCAATAAGCTGATAGCCGATGACCTTTGGCCAATGATTGCCGTCCGAATAATAATCAGGGCTGCATCCCAAGAACTGCAGGGCTGCATCCCGAGAACTGCAGGGTTACATCCCTAACATTTTTACCCTGCATCAAATTGATATGACAGGAGCGGGAATTGCTCCTTCCTTGCTGAGGTGTAGTGAGCCTTGTACAAATCATACCCTTGCACAGATACGCATACATGCGGGTACCATATCTGTGGATAAATAAAAACTGCTATGCTACCTTTGCCAGACCGTGGTTTGTCATTCGGATCTTATGGCCAGTAATCCGCAGCTAGCTACCGGATACTGAGGTGGACGGAGTTGTGATCCTGAGTTATGATTGACATACATAACTAAACGAATTTCACATTGGTACGTTGTCGAATCCAATCTATGAAATGTTCGTCAGTGCGCGCGTACCGGACCGAAAAATAAAAGGAGCACTGGGGCAGATCGGGTGAGGATTTAAAGTGGACTCATAGAGACCCTCCGATATCTCGTTAAGCAGGGCCCACTCCGTTTGCATTAAAAACAAGCCGAAATTTCGAATATTCGAAAGGGGCTCTCCATAGTATTCCTGTGAACTTCGGGGAAGTAAGCTCTCTGAGGGGAGGAAGAGGTGGATGCATTATATAAAGCCGTAAAAACGCCACTCTGAAATACGATACGAACGGCAGCGCTATATCTATCCGTAACGTAAACCTCGGAAGATACCTTGAAACGTCACTCTGAAATACGATACGCAATTCATGGGGGCTACATCCTAAGAACTGTAAGGCTAAATGTCTAAGGTGAGGGTTTAAAGTGGACTCAGTTCCCCCCAATATCCTAAAACACCTTGAGGGACGCCTCATCGGTGTAAGAAGACTGGTACCACATGGCACCCATGACTACCGGTAAAATCGAGATTTAAGAATGAGTTGTTAGTGCTAAAATCGTCCTCCGTTCCGCGCGAAAACAGGTGACTGACTCCACGGAGCTCCGCAGACGCTCACTCGTCCTACGTGGCACAATTGGCGGCGTGCTTCAAAATGTTTTTTTTCAAGCCCTCTGAAAACATTTTTGACCCTGCACGTGCACTGAATTGCACTATATATCGCGTTTGGCTTCGAACAGACTACGTAGTCGCTTGCTCCGCCTTCTTTTTACTAACGCAACAGGTGACGCGCATTGATTTAGTAAAATTGCTAGTACATAGGGATACGATCTTCTTTTTTCAGATTTTAGATGAGGCTTTTTAGAAAAGTTTCCATGTAGCCGAATTTTGAGTTCGAGTCTCAGTTGATAGAAGTTTACCGCGTTCGGTGGGAACATGAGAGCCACTGCGCAAGCACTGATTTTCTGCTCATAAGATTGATTCATTGTGGTCCACTCTGTACTGCATCGCCTTGTACGAAACTCGGTCACAAGCTTGTTTGACCCAGCAGGAAGGGCTGTACGTTTTCTCTTAAAGGGAGCAGCGCGTCCTGAGAATATTTCTATGGCGGACTTCAACGTCATCGGGTTTAATCACCCCTGCTCCCCCTTCTAACTTTCGTGTGGTTTCATGTTTGCAGACTGGCCTGCAGAGATTAAAAAACTCCAAGAAGCTGCTTAGAAACAATATTTTTTCCGCGGGCCATATTGAGCTAGTGTCCAACTCTATTTTTGCTTCTCAGCGATCCTCGTTACCTTGCTTTTTTCTCGCGGTCTGAAACAAAATTTCCTGTGCTGAGAAATCCACTCTCAGCGTGCAGCCGGCTCGCTCCAGCCGGCGAGTCTATTTTCTTTGACCTAGCTTGGCCCTCTTCAGGCAAACACTCAGTTGCTTGTGCTGAATTTGTTGAAGTGCTAGAAAATATATTTTGGGGCTGCTGTCTGAGTACGGAGGCTTACCCTACTCGGCTTGGGATCAACTCCCAACAGTTCCGGGGGCGGGGGCGGGTGGGACAGAACAGATTCCAAGGGACACGGGCAAGGGATACGTGCCAGTTGTCTAGAGGTAAGTGACACCGGTTTAGAATTACGTATATGTGAGGGGATACGCCACCCTGTTGGCTGCCGGTTCGATTTGAAAGCCGGTTAGAACCCTGACTGCATGTTGCGGATGCAGCACGCAGTCACGGTACCGCTGGAAAGAAGTACGGGATAGTAAAAGTACTGATGGGACTGTAGCCTGAGTGCGTTAAGTGCACTCATTGGGTTAGAATCCCAACAGTTCCGGGGGAGGGTTGTCAACGGAACCGACGGTTACATCGCAACCAGGACATTACCGTCGGTTCCGTTGGCAACCGTAGAGTAGCTGACTTCATAAAGCACTTTTTAGATAAACAATATTGTCGTGCATAACCGATATAATATTCGGTATGGCGCTCCCTCCGTGTTTGAGGGAGGCGCTTTCACGTGCACAGTAGCATATAATAAGACTGCATCGGATGCTGTTCACCGGCCTGTAAAGGGTTGGGAGCGTCGCTCGCCAGCTGTAGCCGGTGCCTCCTGTTTAAGGGCAGAGAAAACACAGGTATATTTTGTATTATATGCACTCTTGTGGGAAAACTAGCCTTGAAAAGGTTGCTTTTTTGGTGTTGCTATTGATAACAGTAATATTTTCGCGTAATAACAAACCACACATCCTATGATACGAAATGAGATTTCAGCACTCCCCGGTTTTCTGTAGTTCCTAAAGCTTCTTTGTATACATATCTAATAAAGTTAGAACTCAAATATTACCCATTAGTTCACCCCCAGCGTGTATGCGGTGTCAGCGCGCACAAACCCTATGCTATACGACCTACACCCCCTTGACTTCTACATATGGTGCACACCAAATACAATCGTATCAGCTAAAACGGAGTGAAACACCGTTTTCCGCAACATCAAAATATGTACTATAGATATTAACATCGATAGCATACATTGGAGAACTCACCGGGCAACACCCAAACCCCTTAACGCTACATTTCGACCCCCCCGTGGGTGCCATGTGACCAGCTCAACAACAAAGACATCAAAGACATATACAAAGGTATGCACCCTATATTGTGAGGTCACAACTCTTCTAAGAGGGGAGATCTGTCAGGGATATGACCGATGACATATGTATCATACATGCCATACGTGTCATACCTGTCATACCATGTCATGTCATGTCATGCCATGTCATATGTTATAATGACATACAGTCGTCGAGTATTGTCAGTACGGTCGACTATGACATGTACAGTCATAATATCTGTCATCCACTCACCATGAGTGACATCTGTCATCGAGAGGCCGAGTACGGCATCTCGATGGCGAAGCAAGACAAGTTCTTGAAGAACAAACTGTTCTGAGAGGACGCGTCTTCGTTTCAAGCATGAACTGAACAACATGCGAGTATCAACAGGCTAATTCGACCAGCCGATACTGTTAGTTCACCCAATGCCCTCGGCTTCACAACCCGATGGTGGTAACGCTTATGAAGCGTGAGGGCATTGGTATATGAGGAGCATTGCGCTCAAGCAGATACTTCTGGGCACCAGAGACTGCACTCATACCCCACCAAATATTGTTGCGCGTTGCTACAGTTCAATAGCAGCCGCATAGTCTGAAAGGTTGTATATCAACCTTGACAAGAACATGTTTAATTTTCTGGGATATTGGAATGTTTTCAGCGATAGACCTGCATGCATCATTATCCAGTAGAAGAGGGATTGGAAGCTCTAATCTGGGGCAGGCAGTTGAGGCTGGTAGGTACTCTGTGCTCCTCATATTCTGATAGTCCACTGGCTTGCGGTCTGATTCTGAATAGATTTCAAGCTCAGCTGTTACTGACTTGCCATCAGGCCTGACACCACCGACTCCTGTACCCGTGCGTAGGTGTAGTATACAGTAATCACTCACCTTTAAGAAAACCCGGCGATAAGAAACCAGCCAGCTTTGGGGGGGTACCGAAGTTGTCGAGAAAAGCTGGCTGGTTTTTTGAGCTATGGAATCCTCGAAAATAAGAAATATGGGTGCTGGCGCCGCAGGCGGAAAATTTTGAAAATGTCGCCTTTTTAAGTGTTTATCATTGGACTTTTAAGAGAATTGCTGGCTGATTGAAAGAAAATACTTGCTAATTCTTACCGATTCCATAGGACGCTGGCGCTGGCGGGGGGTACGCAAGTTGGTGGAATTAGCTGGCTGACCCCAAATCTCCGGTTTTCTTAAAGGTGAGTGATTACTGTAGTCCAGGAGCTTAGTAAGGAGGGTGCCTGCTGCCTGGCTGTAATCCAGGGTAACTGAATGCAATATCAGTGGCGACCCGTTCTGCTGCAGTGATTTCAGAATCCAGGCCAGTAGTAGACGGAGGGCGGTTGCCCCTGAATAGGGTGCTGAATATATCCGAATATTTCTGTCAGCATAAACATGAGAGACACCACCCGCTGAGTTGCAGTAGATGCTGCTACATATTCTGACCCTGTAGATGATGTTTCTGTGATAGTCTGTCTGACTGTACCATATTGTAGAACCATACCACAGAAGAATATAACCATGCCAGAGTATGATCTAGCTGAATTTTCCAAGTCTCTGGCAAGGTCAGCATCGGAGTACACAAAGAGTGTGAGCACACGTGCTAGAAGCCAATCCTGAGTGAAAATTTGCGAGGAAAACGCCGGTCACGACAAATACTCCGTACGGTAAGCCAAAATTGTTGCAGCGGAAGTGCTGTTGTTCAGATGTTGTTGAGCACGTTTGGGTTCGAGGCGAAAAAGCGTCTTCCCGTGAAATTGACAATTTCCAGCGATGAAAATACCAAATTGAGGTTGATTTCGACGAGGAAAACGGTGGTCGCGTCAAAAACGTCGCAAGATAAGCCAATTTCCCGGCAGAAGAGGTGCTGCTGTCCAGAAAGGTAAAGGCCTAGTAGATGTTGTCGTTGAACGCGCTAGCTTCGCGCGCAACCATGGAACACATGTAGTCCCAAGCAGATGTAAACCCAGTGGGACAGGTGTAGCCCCAAGCGGAAGTTAGATGCAATAAAAGAGCGTTGGGCGCCCAGTCAGATGACGCGACGGTGTGTCGCGGTATACCGCAAAGGCTGCGGGATCAAAGGAACGCACGAGCACAATCACCAACCACATAACAACGGTGATAGCCCATAACCTGATGGAGAGTGTGATATATATATATATACTTGTGAAGTATATATATAATGCATATTATATATCACACAGACCGAAGGAAAACGAAGCGTCCGGAGGCAGTCGAAAGGCGGGTGCAAACTCTAAGATGAGATAATAAAATACTTAGGCTGTTTTATTATCGGAGAGCGAACGATGCAAGGATGACGTGGCACCTCAGGTCGAGGGGTGACTAGAGACGGTACCGCTGCCCCCCTTATAGGGAGCAAAAGTCGGTGCCTCCATGCCAGCTGCTGAGCAGAAGTGGTGAGTATGTGGGCTCTGTGGCTCATCCCAGAGGTAATCCACCTGATTGTCCATGATACGGTACGTCCTGCCTGAGTCCAAGTGAGTGTAAGTCATGCTGATGAAGTCCGGAGAATTGAAGCCGTGTCTGAGCATAACCCGGGTAGATAGAAGAGTCCTGGCGCCTTCCTTAAAGCGGCAGCCAGGAATAGAATACTCATCTATCTCTCCTGATAGTATCTCACGACCGTACAAGTGTAGTGTGCAGGTCCCGTCTGTCCTGGATACAGGTCCTGACATTACTGTAGAGAAACCAATAGTGGATGATGTGTCCAAAGCTGAGATCCTAGACCTGGTGCCTGTGATATTGCCTGTGGCACCAGAGTCTACCACAATGCCGTCACCGTCTCGTGACAATGCATCTTTCACAGCGACCACAGCCAGTTCACCAGCTCTGGTATGCCGCCCGATACCGCCTCCCAGATGCAACTCTTCCTGGCAGCAACAACAACAGACAGCGAGGACCGCCGTAGGCGGACTCGACACCTCACAGCTCTGGCTCTGGCAACTATTCTGGCTATCATAATACAGTGCCTGTTTCTCTTCTTTCTGGACTTTCAGTCACTCTCGGGCGACAGTACATTGGACAGAGGTTTCGGTGGTGTCAGCTCAGCGGCCTTGCATGAGACTGGCAGTGTATACCAAACCACCTCACACCTTGCAGAGATCATGGTCACGGTCGGTGCTTGTGGCCGGTCGGCCTTGGTACACATGTCTTGGTGGCTCGGTTTCACCTGGACAGCACACGGCACACCACCACCTGGACTAGTTTTCACCATTTGTCTGGATATTACGGGGGTTCGATGCGCAGGAGTCCGCTTTGCCTTCAGAGTTCATCAGCTTGCTGGTGGTTTCAATGCTGAGTGCACAGCTCTTTTTGAACAGTTACGATCACACGCCACATTAAGCAAAATAGTGTAGATATCTGGCTGTGTCACGAAGAGTGCCGGCTTCAGTTAGCGTGCGATGCTTGTAAGTCGTGATACGTGATGGCACACGTTGCAATGATACATGCATGATACGATTGTAACCTTTGATAAAAATAAAATTATATCATACACGACAACATATGTTGCGAAGATACTGGGTTGATTAATTACATGCATTACAGCCGGAAGATACGAGGTCGTATATAATGTTTGAAATTAAGTATACATACATTAGCCTGATGACAACAGAGGGGTATAATAATTATGTCATGTATGACGATACTCGCTATAAATCCTAATGCCCCCGTGGCGTGGAATATGCTATATTGGGATGATATAATGCATTTCAAACACCGGTCCAAACACGCACGATGTGCCAGGTAGGAATCGTAACACCGCACTGGACTTACCGGCACCTTTGCAATATTCGGTACGACATGCCGCAACATCATGTACGACCTTAGCGTATGGACTACTGCATATATTCTTCGGTCGATACATACAACCCAGTATCATCCGTGTGTAAACGAGCAAGCTGAATCCAAAGCTCAACTCAGGACGACACAGTACAATACACTACACCTATTATCATACATACAGTAGTAGCGACTTGTTTGTAAGTGGCTGTCAGTGCGACAATTGCGCCGGGATGTTGTCAAATTGTATTATTATGTATGTACAGTCAACGATGTGTTCCTAACGATCACGCACACGAGGTGCTACTTCAAAAAAGAAATCTGGGGGTACACGTTGTCAAAAAGGGTTGTATGGGTCTTGCGAGCGGAGGAACAAGTGCACACCATAGTTGTGTACATGCATTCTTCTCAACGCCATACAATAGCGGCACACAGAATCACCATCCCATACATCCAAGGAATGGGGACGGCGGAAAATTGTCCAATGATATGCTATTACCATCATGAGCCCAGAGATATTCATGCATGGCTAGTTGCAGGATTTGGATGCTGAATGATATACTATCATTCCATGTGTTATACCATGCTAAGCAGATTAGTAAGTTTGAATATGTCCAACGGGAGCTAATCTGAGACAAGGGCAGATGTCATCTGGCGCGAAGTTGATATGTAGGTTTCAAAGTCACAAGCCCTACTTTGTTTCTCAGCGGCAATGCTCAGGTGCACATATGGTTCTACCATACGTGTTATCTTTAATATCAGGAGGATTGCAACTGCCTGCTCCCATTCGGCTGGTCAAGATGTTTCTAAATTGAATATTACAAGATTATTGAGCATACAAATGGACTTCCTGGAGAGTATACATACGAAGTATGCTCAGTATTATGTAATCTCCGAGTCGCATACCATTCTTATGCATGGCGCACTGAGTCGCATGTACTTGTGCCACAGTGAAGTTTATACTGGGAGATGTGAATCTCACAATTGTCCGAGCTTCATGATCATACCGACGATTTTGCCAGCCATGCCGCACAGAAGTGGCTCGAGGAACAAGTCCCCGGGATGTCAAACCCTTGCTCGACTCGGAGTGATGGGGCTTCCCTCAGTCTGGACCAGGTCAGGCGATCCCGCAGCTGCCTCGGACGGAGGAGTCTCTGGGAACACTGCCAGGCTTTTAGGGTCTGCTGGGTGCACTGCACCATGGCCATGCCCCTTTGTAAGCGGAGTGGACGAGGCGCCTTTTTCTACGTCGCTTGTGGTGGGCTGATCGCCGGACCACGCAGACTGCACAGGCGCCCTTTGGTCATTGGCCCTGCTCCAATGTCACCCTCTCCAACGATCAATCAGTCAGATCAGCAGATTATGACTTGCGCTTCAAAATGTGACGATCTACGGCACGCCCTCAAGTGGCCAGCGACCGGATGCCCCCTCACGATGGCGACATGCCGCACGCTGCGCATCGCCGAGGCTGTCGCAGCGCTTGCAGTCGCCCACCAATCCAGTCTTCACTTGATGCGAAAAAAGGAAGGCATCGCCGGTGGGGAGGAGCTAGGCTAGGCTAGGCTAGGCTAGGCTAGGCTGGGGAGCTAGGCTGGGGAGATGGGTGGAAAATGTGATGGAACTGGGCTGCTACGCACATGGACGGCTGCTTGGATTGTGCGGGCGGCTCAGGATCTTTGTAGCCGGAGACGAGGTAGAAGACACCGGCTGAGATCACCATCAGGCATGTGCCCACGATAAGCCCACGGGACACCCCTTTGAACCACCACTCGTCAGTGAGGTCATCCGATTCCGGTGATTGAGGTGGCTCGAGAGAGGGCACAGGCTCCGCAGGGGGCAATGGGCGGCAGGTTGGCGGGGATGGCGGAGAGGGATGCTAGAGAGGGAATGGAGAGGGTGGACTGGTTCAGGTGGGAGGGAATGGGAGGTGGTGATGGGGGTGGGGTGGAAAGAGTGGGGAGGGAGGGGTGGTGGGTAGGTGGCGGTGGGAGGTGAGGGTGGCCGCGGGGAGGTGGCCAGGAGGCAGGGGGTGGGGGAAGGGGAGGAGGAGGATGGCGTGGTGGGCAGGAGGTGGGCGCCATGGATGAGGAGCTGAATGGGAGGAGGGCGTGAGGGCTCATAGGGGCGCTGGACGGGGAGTGGGCTGGGATGGGAGGCATGGGGAGGTGAGGGTGGCGGTGGGAGGTGGTGAAGGGGTGGCGGAGGAGATGGTGAGGGGCTTGGGCGGGTCCTAGCATAATAATTTGGTGCTCAAAGGGGTGGAGCAGGGTTCTGTGGTGGCAAAAGTGGAGGTGGTGGCCGAGGCGGATTGGGTGGAGGGAAGGAGGTGGAGGAGGGGCCTGGGGGAGAGTGGAGGTGGTGATGGGTGGAGAGAGGGGAGGGAAGGCGAGTTGGGACAGGTGGTGAAAGGTGGAGAGCAGAGGAAGGTGTTGTGTGGTGAAGAGGGAGAGAGTGAGTAGTGATGACGAGAATGAAATTGCGATGAAATAATAAGGAGGTGGTGATGAAGCGGTAGAGAAGGGAAGAGGGGCTGGAGCACGAAGGTGGAGAAGAGTGTGGTGAGAGTCACTGAAAATTGAATGATGAAGGCAATTAAGAAGCCCAGCCAGGTGAGAGGGAGTGAGTGGGAAGGAGGGGTACTGGAGGTGGAGGCACTTGGAGGTGGAGAGGCGTGAGGGGAGGAGGTGGGGAGGAGGTGGAGGTGAGGGTGGGAAGGCGGTGGAGAGGGAGGTGAAGGGGGGTGGGCGGGTGGAGGAGGTGATGGTCCGGTGGGGAGGGAGGCGGAAAAAGCGGATGCGGGGGCGTGTAAGGGGGTGGGGGGGTGGGGACAGGGGCGGCGGTGGGAAAGGCGGAGGTGATCTGCAAGACATCCACACACGAGCTGAACAGGTCAGCCCTCCACCAGCTCCGCCCAAGAGCATGAGCGTCTCAAACCTCCGCATAACCAAAAAAATACAAAAGAAATTGTGATACCGCTTACATAAAGGTTGACACCCGTCACGATATCACACCTTGCACAATATTTGACACCCACCACGATACCACAACTTGCACAATATCTGTCATCGACCACGATACCGCGGCATACAAAGAGTCTATACGTTGCAGTTTAAGCAAGAAGGAGAAACTTTTTGCAAGTCGTGATTTTGTGGTGGATGGCACACACTTTGCACGTCGCGCGTTCCCAGGCGAATGCCACAGACTTTGCACGTCGCGCGTTCCCAGGCGAATGCCACAGACTTTGCACGTCGCGCGTTCCCAGGCGAATGCTACACCGAACTGCACGTCTGCGCGTTCCCAGCGAAATACAGACTTTACAGTCACGCGTTCCCAGGCGAATGCCACAGACTTTACCGTCGCGTTCCCAGGCGAATGCCACAGACTTTGCGTCGCGCGTTCCCAGGCGAATGCCACAGACTTTGCGTCGCGCGCGTTCCCAGGCGAATGCCACAGACTTTCTTGCGTCGCGTTCCCAAGCGAGAATGCCCCAGTGCCTGCCCACTGCAGCGTTCCCAGGCAAATGCCACAGACTTTGCACGTCGCGCGTTCCCAGGCGAATGCCACAGACTTTGCACGTCGCTTTCGTTGCAGACGACAAACGTGTTGCAAGTGACAGAAGCGTGGCGGATGACAAACGTGTTGCAAGTGACAGAAGCGTGGCGGATTACAAACACTTCGTCAGTGGCAGTTTTGTGGAGGATGATCATCACTTTGTCACTTGCAAAATTATAGCGGATGACACACACCTCGTAAGTCGCAGTTTCGGAGCGAAATGATCTGCCCTGTTATTTTGACGCAGACAACAAGACGGTTCGACCGCTCGGCACGGGTGACCAGACCAGCGCAGGCTGCTTTAACAGCCAAGTAGGGGGAGGTTGGTTTCGTTTTCAATCTTTACTGGAGGCAGGAGGTGGAGGGCCCCGGACCGTGGAGGTGGTGGCGAGGGTGGAGAAGGCGGTGGAGGAGGTGGTGTTGGACTTGGTGGGGGAAAGGGTGGTGGTGGGCTGGGGGGCTTGGGGACGGTGGCGGGATGGCGGTGGAGGAGGATAGGGAGCTCGCGGAGGTGGGGAGGGCGGTGATGGTGGGCTTGGCGGCACAGGAGGGGGTGAAGGCGGTACAGGAGGAGGGGAGGGGGGCGGGGGAATAATGCTCTTCATGTGCCAGCCGGCGAAGTGGGCGGCGTCCGTCACCCACCCGGGCTCCCCAACCAGGTTCCCGTGAGAGTACCCGCAATCTGTCACCAACACCAGTCCTCCGGCGTCATCCCCTCTTCAGCATGCACTGCCGGGTTGAAATCGAAGGCACATTTCAAAAGCGTGCGACAGAGTCCGCGAGCTTGGCAAAGGGACGCACCTTGGAGATGCGCCGTCTCTTCCAAGGCATCGCGTACACGCCCCTAGGCCATGTGTTTAGTCACGGGCGGAGGGAGTCACAATAGCCGGGCGTGTAAGGATGCAGGGGGATGCTCGAAGGGGACGGGCTCCTCACCGACACCTCCCAGAACGTCTCGCTCGCACTGCTGGAGGAACGCGAAGACGAGGTCGCCGACGCCCTCCTCGAGAGCATAGTAGGCGCGCAGCAGGTAGCTCGGGGTGTCACGGTTGAAGCCCTTGGACACAACGCTCGCCTGATCCTCAGTGAGGTAGTCTCCCCAGTAGTAGACTTCCCCTAGACGCCCCTGTGGCCCCGCGCGCAGCCCGCAGCAGGGTCAGTGGCAAGGGCAAGCAACAGGGGGGCCAGGGCGGGCATGGAAGCGGGACGGCCAAGGCTCGACTCAGGGCACCGAGAGGCGCTGCGTGATACCCCAAAGTTCGGTGCTTGGAGGCCCTTGGATGACAGCTCGGTGCTTGGAGGCCCTTGGATGACAGGACCGCAGGAAGGTGCAGAACCATGGGACCAGCAGGAGCGGCAAACAGCACAGGATAGTCTCCCAGCAAGGGGTCTGTCCTTGGGACTACCAAGCAAGATACAGGCATGGATTCGTTCAGCCGATCCGGCGGTGGAATGGTAATGCAGGCCTACGATCCGATCCGTCACAGGCATTGGTATTCATCGCACACAGCGCCGAGCAACGTCGCACTTCGGAGGCGATTCCTGCAGCCTCCAGGCCCTGCGCCAATCGGAGGGGCGGGTGGTGGCTGGTGGGAAGGGCGACGCAGTGAACCGGACCCTGAGGAAGCCTCCATAGCTGTCCACGGTCACAGTGCCGGTCTCCGTACTGTAACCTATCTGCACCCGCGCCATGAACAGCATGCTCTCAGTGATCGCCTCCACTGCCTCCAGATGCACGAAGGCCCACTGCCCGATGGGGATCGACTCCCACGACATGGTGTCCGTCACGTTCTTTCCATCTACATACATAAATCTCCAGTTCTGCCCCGCGACACTGTCATCCAGAACCCCCGGCACTTGCCCCAACCCCCTTCCCTGCCTTAGCTCTCCCCTCTAGGTGAAATCTGCCTCACTGCTGCACCTCGTGGTTTCGCGTGTAAGATGCCCGGCGCCATGCCCGGCAGTGACATGCCCGGCAGTGGCATGCCGCCTGCCACGCTCAGGAAGGCTGAATGACGTCCGTGAGGAATCTTTGGGCATGTTTCTTCTGAGGACACTCCGGGGACCCAGGCTCGCCGGACACTCCGGGAACCAGGCTCGCCGGACACTCCCGGCAGCAGCGCTCCTGGGATACGCTCGGGGCATATCCTCCATGTGGTCATTTCTAACTGTGGTTTCCAGGAAATCGCCAAAGGGCGCATGGCGGACGGCGGCGGGTCGCAACAAAGCAGCCACAGGCGCACCTCGGGGGGGTACCCAGGAAACTCTCTGGGCTGCTGTAACGCGCATCCAGGAGATATTGCGGCGCAGCCGAGCGCTGCTCGAGGTGCACGTTGACCCACACGGACACCCCTGTGGAACAGAAAACAATCAAATCAATGCTGTTGGCTGCGGCCGGGCCCCTGTACGGCCTCGAGAGGCTTGCTCTGCACGAGGGCCCAAGGGGGGGGGGCTCGGGATTTGCCAACGCAGGTGAAACGCAAACATGCTGACCTCCGCGACACACAGCACATGAAGGGCTTCTGAAAGTGTTGCAAGTGGATATGGCCGCAACGGCCAGACTGTCAAATGGCCCTGAATGACCCGGATGACCTGAATGACCCGGATGTTTGTAGCTTGGAGCAAGTGGGGGTGAGAGCGGCTCTCATGTGGGAATCGTAGGGGGCTGGGAAGGGGAGAAGAAGCCATACCGATGTACTCGCTGACAGTGTTGATCCTGAGATACTGGCTCAGCCCATCAAACTCGACGCACCAGGTTGCAGTAGGGGGTGGCGGGGGTGGAAGGGGGCGACGGCGGAAGGGGATTGGGAGGAGGGTAGGGAGGCGGAGCGCATGGGGAGGCTTCGGGGAGGGGGTGGCGGTGAAGGTGGTGGGGATGGAGGTGGGGGCGGGGCGGTGGGGGCTCCCCTGCACATTGTGAAGGGGACGGGGGGGGGTTATGGAGGGAGTGCGGTGTGGCCTTGGGCCTCGAGTGCAAGCTTGCAATGGAGGGTTGCCCGAGGTGACTCAGCGGAGCAGGTGCACGGTATGCATACTTCTCTACTATGCACGTGTGTGATGATGGGTTTGGACTCCCTTTGATGGAGGATCCCACACCATACAGAGAGGAGCCCCCTTCGAAGAAACTTGCCGCCACACCCAGCTCGGAGGATCAAAATATTGCACACACTCTTTGTGGTTGGCCGTCTACTATATATTACATGTGCGCGCCTGTCATTGGACCAATCTATGCGCGGCTTATCCTTGGACCGATGCCTTTCGCACCATAAAGCCCGAGAATGGGGGCTGCACTGTGCGCCCGCACCCGGGCTGCACTGTGCGCCCGCACCCGGGCTGCACTGTGCGCCCGCACCCGATGTGCGCGTGTCTGCATGCTTATTCTTCAGCCGATTTCTCTGACATGCCCCCTATCCGCGAGACCACCTCAGAATTCGGTGCGCACCCTTCCTCTTGGACAGGGTCGACATCGTGCATGGGATGGGGAGTACTTTGCAAAGAGATTAATGTAGAGGGCGAAGGGGGTACACATAGGGGGGATAAGTTGACTTAACATGCGAGGCTCGAGACTAAAACCTGTCCTATACCCACTCATCCCCGACCACATTCCCCTTAGTTTGACTCGACCCTTTGCCACGTAGTCTAACCCCCCCTGGCCCCCTACCATAATCCAGTTAAGTACTTCTCGGATGTTCTCCATTCAGCCACCAGGCTCGCTTGGGCGCATGTGGACGAAGCGGTAGACAGCAGGATCTCTAGCGAGCAGTCGCCAGTTCCCTCGCACCTGTATCCGAGGATGTGGCCGTCATGTCCAACCGCTACCAGCTCACTCTCAGCCTCTCGCGTCCAGCCAAGGGACAGCAATGCCCGCCCCTGATGCCCGCCTCCGCCAATGCGCCCCCTGTCAGGAGCCACGGTGGTTGCGACTGGCGTGCTGCTCGAAGGCGACGGCATCTGTGTCAGCTCTCTCCAAACTGCAATCGTAAAACAGTCTGTTGTGGCGGGGAGCTGCTGGCAGCGCCTGCTACTGCTGCCAGCACACCTGGGTGGTAATCGCGGATGCAGATTACGCAGCGACAGCGAGTTTCAGTGCAGAGTCGCACAGCTCTTACCTTGGTGTCCACTTGGGCCTCCACGGTGAACACTTCGCCTCCGTCCGTGGTGAAGCACACCCCATTGTGCGCGGTGCCCACCATGAACACATGCTCGGGGTCACCCCCGTCTTGAGCAGCACCTAGGCGGACGCTGTACAAATCAAAGTCTGAGCCGCAGCCAGACCTGGGCTGCCAGATGTCACCGCTGCTGTCTGTGTGGAGCATCGTGCCTGCACCCCATCGCAGCATATCATACAGCATTAGGAGCATCCCAGCCCTCCACGGCTCTCATACAGCATTAGGAGCATCCCAGCCCTCCACGGCTCTCATACAGCATTAGGAGCATCCCAGCCCTCCACGGCTCTCATACAGCATTAGAGCATCCCAGCCCTCCATGGCTCTCATACAGCATTAGAGCATCCCAGCCCTCCACGGCTCTCATACAGCATTAGGAGCATCCCAGCCCTCCACGGCTCTCATACAGCATTAGGAGCATCCCAGCCCTCCACGGCTCTCATACAGCATTAGGAGCATCCCAGCCCTCCACGGCTCTCATACAGCATTAGGAGCATCCCAGCCCTCCACGGCTCTCATACAGCATTAGGAGCATCCCAGCCCTCCACGGCTCTCATACAGCATTAGGAGCATCCCAGCCCTCCACGGCTCTCATACAGCATTAGGAGCATTCCAGCCCTCCACGGCTCTACAGCATTAGGAGCATCCCAGCCCTCCACGGCTCTCATACAGCATTAGGAGCATTCCAGCCCTCCACGGCTCGCATACAGCATTAGGAGCATCCCAGCCCTCCATGGCTTCGGCATGGCACTGGCAGCAAGATGTCAGCGTGGTAGGCGCCATGACCTGAGCCATAGGAAAACCTTGAGTTGCCGGCGGCCGGGCAGCAGGTGCCATGGGCAATGCCATAGACCTCTTGAGTTGCCGGTGGCAACGCGCCCCCATCAGCAGCCCACCCCTCCCCTCTCGACAGGATTCACCCCTCTGCAGTGAGTAATGCACTCCCCCCCAGCTTGGAGGCACGCGCGGTCCCCGCCCTCTCTCCGTAGCACACGTCCTGTCCAGGCAGCAACTCACCCAACTCGCAGCACGGCAGCGCAACCCCCTACGCCTAGTAGTGTTTATGCCCTTTCTCTCAGTAACATGCACCCTTCCCATCGCACCATGTGAATGCACGAGGTAGGTCAGCGAATGACCCAGTGGTGGTACAGCCAGGTCACGTTCACTCAGATGCTTAACAAGAAAAAAGGGGAGAGTAGGGGGGAACGGCACCCCCGTCTCCCACGATCCAGCCGACTTGCTGGTCGCCCACCTGAACCATGTCCATGCCTCTGAGAGCTGTGCAGCGACCCCCCATCCCGCCCCCTCGTCACCCCAGGCTCCCCAACCCGCCCTTGTGGGGGTTGCACCTCGGAGCCCCAACCCCAAACCCGTTGTCCTCCGGACCCTGACACCACAACTGCAACCCCTCGCTACGGCGTAACCGCCGCATAGCCAGGCACGAAGCCTGATGGCCTAAAGTCCTTCTGAAGGCTGTGCAAGTGTACTCCAACCTTTGCCCAACGAATTCCCCACACGAGACCATCTCCGGGACTGCAACATGAGCAGGTGATGTGGCTGGCCCGCTCCCCCGAGGGCGAGGCTGGAGTCCTCATCGGAGGCACCGGGTTCAGGTCTCAGGGTCGACTTGTGCGCACGCCTCCCTAACCTCTCTTTAGCCTCCCTTGGTCACCGAGCAAGGAGAAAGCAGCAGAGGGATTCCGACGAACACTCTCGTCCAGTCACGAGCCTGGTTTCAGGTACCACAAATGCGGTAGCTTTCCTCTCCTCAACCCCTTCCACCCTGGCTTGAGAATCCCCCCAAACCCTCCGGCAACTCCCGGTGCCTTCTCTACTTATCGGGAGACTGCCCACGAAGCAGTGCCGAGGCAGCCCAAAGCTATCGAGATGCCAAATGCTTCTCCCTGCTGTACTCGTCATGCTATGCGGGCCTCGCCCCCCTTGGCTGGGGAATATTCCAAGAACCCCTACCTCTCCCATGCAGAGGTAGGGGGGCAGGGGGCGTGCCAGTGTGTGGTGCTGAAGGGCGACGAGGCGCACCTTGAGCACTGCCGGTGACCTGCTGCACCCAGCTGGCACCTCCGTCCAGCGTCCGCAGCACCGCTCCGTACTCCCCGGTCACGTACCTGAACTCCCAACACCCTCCTCGCGTCTCAGCTTGTTCCAAGGCACAGCCTGTGCTTTAACAGGTTAACAGCAGAACTTGGGTGTCCTGAGCCTCCACCCCTGACCCACCAGTAACAGAGGCTCATAAGGGTTCGCACAGAGGCGGTGTTCTGATAAGGGCCTACGATGAAGTCTGAGTGCAGAGCAGGCGTTCGGCTGCTTTCCCCTTAAAGGAGAGATGGGAGCGCAGGGCAGCCGACCAGCCGGGATGCAGTGGAGAGAAGAGCTCCTACCCAACACTGGAGTTGAGAAACGCCACGTCATAGAGCGACGTGGTGACGGGGGGGTCAGGCGATGTGGAAATCCACGTCTCTCCTCCGTCCGTGCTGCGAATGATGGCCCCATTCGCTCCTACCGCCCACACGGTGTGTAGCTCGAGTGCTTGCACCGCGTACAGGGCGTCCGTTACGCCGCTCTGCTGGCTCTGCCACGTCACTCCTCCATTGCGGCTCATGATGATGTGCCCCTCGTCGCCCACTACCCAACCCACCTGCGTATCTGCGAAGCTGCCCGAGCACCCACGCAATCTTATTACACAACCCCTGGTGCTGGCGACCTCTTGAGCACAGCCGTCCTCTCGACTGCGCAGAACCCACACCTCGCGCCCAGAAGTCGGAGCAGGGGCTGCGTCCGACCCACCACCACGAGGCAGACGCACCACGCGCATCGGGACGTTGGACACACCACGCACGGGTGGGACAGACTGAGGCGGTCATCGACCACAAGCCTCGCAGAAGCTGGGAAAACTTTTGGATGTGTCTACTGGGGTTGGACCCGGTGGTGGAATTGACTGCGTCTCTCTCCTGTCCCTCGCTATGTAGAACTGTGTTTCAAACGTTAAGCAGACGAGTTTATAGGTCGTCCCTCGTTTTTCAGACTCGGTCATTAGGTTGGGCAAAAGAGAGCACTGGCAACAGAAACCCTCTGGAACCCTGCGTGGACCTCACCAACGCCAGTGCGCGGCGCTGATGAGAACGGATCACCCGATCCCCTTGCACTCATCGAAGGCTAATAGGGTGTTACAGCCTGTTAGAGCACCTTCTCTTGTAAACTGCAATGGGGTCTCCCTGAGAGCGTCGTGAACGGACAGAAACCACTCAAGAGCTGTCCCGATAGGGGCGAAGCACTCAATAGTCGTCCTCTGGCGGACGAACTACTCGAGGGCGGGCATAAGGAGGGCGAGTCCAGCGATACGCCAGGGCGGCCAGGCTGTTCGAACACCCTTAGGCGTCTGGGATACCAGCCAAAGGTAGTGAAGTGCCAACTGACGCTTGGAGGCGGACCGCGCGGCTGAGGACGGTTTTGACAGTAATAACCATCGGCAATCATTGGGGATCACTGTCAAATCTTGCCCAAGCATCGTTACACCGAACACCATCGGAGGAGCGTTAAGGCATAAGATTCAAATGAGCATCGCGGGATGTATCAGCCTTACCTGACGCTTCGCCATTCTTGACTCCCCAAGACGCCCGGGGGTTGTTGGCTGCTCCAGCTGGCACCAGCGTTGGTAGTATGGATTAGGGTATTATACGCCCCCACAGCCCAACCGTGTGTGCTGCGTAGGTGACACACGAAAGGGACTCAGTACATATCACTCCATCTGCGGCGCCCTATGCATCACAGCAACGTCAGCGCATATGCAACCTCGCCTCAGTATTTCCCCGCAAATACGCAGAAACATGTTGCCTTGAACGCCGACAACGATAGAGCTCGGGTCTTGGTTACACAAATGTGTAGAGCTGAGTTACGAAATTTTCTGCACTTTAGATAATGCCTTGTGTGGAATATGTGCCGTTCAGTTAGGAACAAGGCAGATTGGGCGATGAGGAGAGTTATGTGTACGTCCTGTGACGAACCTGTTTGGAAAGTGGACACCGGTGAGGCGATTCGACGTGGGCGAGTCGAGAGAAACCCAGCTCTGCGCGGCGCCTCGAGGTAGTGCTGAAAGTATGAGCGCAACTGCCACTACTCTCCGCATGATGGCCAACACGGAAGTCCCAGGAACTGCGTTGGCCAAGCAAGATTGCGAACGGCATACCACGTCGAGTAGTACGTGTGAGGACTCACATGACTCGGAGATGTGGCCAACAGATCAGTCTCGGGACTGCGCGTATTCAATGCCGGGGAAGATGGCTCCAGGTGGGCACGTCCAACCAGGAGCTGCCACCCGTTAGTGGGAGGACGGGCCCCCTCGCAATAAGATGGTGAACAAACTAAGACGTTTCACCGCACTACCTGCCGCGAATTGGGCGAATGTGGTGATGTGGATTGTGGTGGGTTAGGTCGCTGTACTCTCGAAGACCTGAACGAACGCGATGGCCTGGTTTGCCGACCGCACGCCTGACAAGGCAAAATCGAACCACTTGGTGGGAGCTGCGGAGGAACTGAAGGAGTGTATTTCGCAACTACGAGGCTAAGACGTCTACGTTTAGTTGCTTGGTGCGTAGTCGAAGCTGTGATATGCGTTAAAATCAACCTTTTTGTAGTTCCAGACGATTCCTGAGGAGAGATCCGCGCAGTCGGCCTGAGGCGAGTTCATCACTCGACCTTCAAAAACGCGTTAACACCGAAATGACGAATTCGGTTTGAGGAGTACCTACCGCTAGTCATATCTCAATTATCTACACAAATAGATAAAAATGGGAATAACTCATCGTATATTACTCCGAATCGGTCGATCAAGATATCGGAGAGCATGTACAGGCGGATGGATGGGTCAGGTTGGTTTTGGCCCAAAGCGGATATTGGGGGAGAAATAGGGGCACGTGCAAGTGGGGATAAAGGGTCCTTGAAATTTGGCAGAAATGGGTGTTGACCAGAAATTTCAAATTTGGCATCTTATTATATTCTTTATTGTTTATAGCTTTCTTATTTTCTTATTAGATTTCTTTTTACAGGGCACCTCTCGCTCTCGTCTGTATCGTTCCCTCACGAACGACGAAACGTTTATTAGCAATAGCGGTTTTCTTATTTTCTTATTAGATTTCTTTTTACAGGGCACCTCTCGCTCTCGTCTGTATCGTTCCCTCACGAACGACGAAACGTTCTAAGCTTATGTAGCTGTAAAATAATCAACATCCAATCTACTATTAAATGATTGCTGCCACATGGATCCAGCATTTGATTTCGAAGGCATTCCTGACTGTGACGCACCTTCGGTATACGCCGTACCCAGAAGTATCGTCCTCCTGTTACTGCACATTTGATTTCGTGATAGCGCCTTGCAATGGACTATGATCTGTATCGCACTCGACAACTATTCCTACGATAAACTTTTATGACAGCGATGTACGCGGTTATATGCTGTGATACCTTTGTGTGCTTAATGTGACTGAAACGCCAGGAACTGTGGGCTTTGTTTTTTCGGTTCAAACTTGCTTGGGGTACTTGCCTCTACACAGCTTCGCCGAGGTCAAAATGAATTAGTCCTACAATACAACAACTTCAGCATCGCCGAGCGCGTCCCAACAACACCAAGTGATTCAGCGCATGATCAATCTTCGAAACACGGGTCTGAACTCGCTGATAAACAGCAGGGCCCTAAAACAGTATGGGAGCTTGTGTTTCACTACTCTTTATGGAAACCTGGAAAGGACAAACGGAAGGGGAAACTTCGGGGTCGATTTGAGTGGGGACTTAACATCGACGTTCCACACTTGACCACGATCAAGACCACGCCTGGTAACTGACCGTTGATCTCATCTTACCTTTAATGCGCCAGTTAGCGTCGTAAAGGATACACGCAAACCGTTCCAGCGTAGAGGACACTGATCTTGTCAGAGAATCTTTGATACGCAACACTAGGGCTATCGCTGTTGTATAGACATAGTGCAGGTCGACTTCTATTTATTGCATTTCTTACAGTTCTCACATAAGTTATCAGGGCTTGCCTTTGACAGGAGCAACAGCTGCGATTTTCAATATCGGGCTCTGCATTTTGCCTTGGATATGGATGGGTTTCTGTACCACCGTTATTGAGATTCGTGCAGGCAAGTTCGATCCTTGTAAACTCTGTATTTCCAGTTTTGTTTGGTGCTGATAGTTTGTCCCTTGAGGGATCGCCTAAGACTTTGTGACCGTATCCGAAGCAAACAGCCTGACATTCGTTTCATGGGCATGATGTCCTTTTGCTTCGTTGACGTGCACACCTGCAACGGTCAGGGGATACTATTGCACGATTTGCACATTTGTGTATTGATGCAGTGGAGTGAGCCTTGTGCACCGTCGCCGGGTTGTGTATTGATGCTGGAGTGAGCCTTGTGCACCGTCGCCGGTTGTGTATTGAGGCATGAGTGAGCCTTGTGCACCGCTGCCGGGCTGTGTATTGACGCCGAGTGAGCCTTGTGCACCGTCGCCGGGTTGTGTATTGATGCAGCGGAGTGAGCCTTGTGCACCGTCGCCGGGTTGTGTATTGAGGCAGTGGAGTGAACCTTGTGCACCGTCGCCGGGTTGTGTATTGAGGCAGTGGAGTGAGCCTTGTGCACCGTCGCCGGGTTGTGTATTGATGCAGTGGAGTGAACCTTGTGCACATTCGCTGAGTTAACGTAACGTATCGTCGCCTGTCTTAGGTATTCTTACAACTGCGCAAGTTGAATGGTGGACGGAGTTCTACGAAAAGGTGCTTGCGGAATATTTTTTCGTCAACAACATCGATTTCCGTGGATTAATTAACATCCAAGTGGTTTCAAAGGTGCCTGCGTGCCTCGGTTACTGTTGCATGGTCTCTACACTCGATGAAGCCTTGGAGTGCGTGTGGCCAACAGCGGACGAGGAAGGCTGCCACTTCTCCGTGCAAGCTTCTACTGTGTGACAACCACACAAATTTGTGCCCGGGCTGCATCAAAGCTGTGGCAACTAGGAACGATGCGACTCTCCGAGGTTGTTACAGAACCCGGTGTCTTGTTGGGAATTGCTGGTGCTGAAGCTAACGCAAAGCTCAAATGGAGAAGCTCACCACGTCACCAGGATGCTTTTTTGTGTTGATAGGGATCGGAGTGCAGTGCTGACTCCGTGGCAGACAGCGGAGGGAATCCAAAATCCCCAGAATGCGACTCTCCGGGTTACAACTTCACCGCCGCTGCGCCACCGTCGATTCTCTTGCCACTCGGTGCTTTCACGGCGCCCACGCCCCGTGTCCTTGCGCGATCCTTCACATCCATGCCCACCACAAAAGATCAACGTCTCCTATAGAAGTCCGCTCCAACTCGGCACCAAAGAGAGTCGAGAGTTCTAGCAAAGAAGTTGAGCCTACAAAGGTTGTTATCAATATGCTTCATGGTGTGCATCGGCAAAGGCAACGGCCTCCTGATGTCATGATTGGAGGGTGATCTTACTCCATTTTGTATTTTGGTCCCAGTTCTTTCTCTGCAGAAAGTTTGAGCACCCGCCTGATTCACACACGGGTCACCAAGTCACCAGGGCTGGCACAAAAGTGGTGTGACAAAACGGGACACTCTTGACGACCATGCCGTGAAAAAGTATGGCAGTTTGGCAGAACTATGACATTTTTCAGGATTTCGGATCGGCGGATCATCAGAGTTTTGCCAAATCCTTGCCATACTTCTTGTCACAGTTGTCAATATTTCTGAGTTTTGTTGTGCCAAGTCATTAAGCACCCTGTACAAGTGATTGCGCAGCCAAAATGAGGCGGTGCGATTTCTGGCTTGGCCCTTAATTTTGGGGCTTCTAGGTTCATACTCGCTGCTGGATGGGCAACAGGTGGTGGCAAGGACTCCCTGGTGGCGTATGAGGTACTCCGAGACTTGTGGCCGCAGCTGCCATCTCACTCTGCATGGTTCTTCCTATCTGGCCACCCTGGTATCCCCTACGCAAGCCCCTTGCCCACTCTTCAAGGTCTCATGCTTGAGATCGTGGGAGCCACCTTGCAAACGCGTATCTCATAGATGATGGTAAATTTGGGTATTCAAAAATTGTGGCAGGCATGAGCATGGCATGACATGAACACGCGCAGCAACTGCAGCAGCACAAGCGCGTGTGACGTATGGCGGGAGACAAAGCAATGTGACGCAAGCATGTGTAATATACGGTGGCAGGCAAAGCGATGTGGCACAAGCGCGTGTGACGTATGGTGGCAAACAAGGCGATGGGGCACAAGCGCGTGTGACGTATGATGGCAGACAAGGCGATGGGGCACAAGCGCGTGTGACGTATGATGGCAGACAAGGCAGTGTGACAGAAGGGCGCGTGACGCATGGTGGGAGAAAAACAATTTTACACAAGCACGTGTGACGCACGCATCGTGGGAGACAAGGCAATGTGACACACGTGCCTGACACTTGTGCTTGTGACTGAAGACGGCGATGGGCTTGTGATATGCTCGCCCATGACGTGTGGTTGCGCAAATGTGGATGCTCAAAATGAGTTGGCATGCTTATAGGGCTGCAAGCTGATGAACTCTCTGATGGTTTCTCAGTGAGGGGGATATTTGGGGTGCGGGTGAGAGGGGGGTAGATGCAGGGGAGTACCAACAATGTTGGAGATATGCCGAAATGGCGAAGCTCTCAGGTGCTGTGATGGCGGCTCACGGGTCGATGACCACATTGAGAGTATGTGACAGAGCACACGGCCGAGGGAATGCAAGAATATGACAGAGTGCACGGCCGAGGGGAAGCAAGAATGTGGCAGAGTGCACGGCCGAGGGAAAGCAAGAATGTGACAGAGTGCACGGCCGAGGGAAAGCAAGAATGTGACCCCTTCAGAGCGCATGCCAAGGTTGGGATTGAGGAGGGTATGATAGCATTTTCAGCCGAGAGCCCGTGGTGAGTTTAGGATGAGGGTTGATGCGAACACGGGAGATCATAAAACTTCATGGACACTACTCTACGTGCACCTCTTCTTTGGTTGAGAACCTGGTGTTTCACGATACACGACGGCCTCGCTATGGCCCTCGCCGGAACTACTTTGTGAATCTCTCTGTTCCCGTCTGAATCGATCCACTGCCTCGACATGCGCTCCCCTTGATCAACACCTTCTCTGATGTCCATCAAGGAACATGGTGGTCATCGCATGCAAACCGGCATAGGTATCGCAAGCCGCTCGTTATATAGCCGTAGCTTGCTCCAGCGTAGCTTGCTTCAGCATTAACCTAGGACCTGGAAGATGACCCGTCTCGGTGGACCATTAACCTAGGACCTGGAAGATGACCCGTCTCGGTGGCACGCAGGCCAGCCTTGTGTGATTGTCGGGGAGATTGAATGCGATCGCACTGGCGCGCTGGAGCGCCTCATGGAGCGCTGGCTACAGCCCGCGGGTCACCCTTGGGCGGCCCTGATTGGATTCGTCTCCGTCCTGGTGTCACTCGCGCACGGATTTCAATATATAGCAGGTGGGCATGCGCTACTTGCAGCAAATGAGAAACTCTGTAGCGCAAGTGCGGCTGCCATAGCGGCGTAGGCGTGGTGTGGGTGCCTGCTGTGCTCCTGGGGAAGTGGCGTGTGGGCAGATTCGTGTCGGTGGTCAGACTTGATCAGCATGCGGCCGGTGCTAAGGTGGGCTGGGCGGGCGCGAGGCTTTTGTAGTGGGCAACGAACGTAGTGCCAATTTTGGTAACGCCATGCACCTCGGCTCGGAGGTCAACCACCAATTTGACAAGGCATGGCCGCGCCCGTTGCACCACACCCGATCCCAGCCGGGGCAGAGGCATGCCCAAGCGCTTCAAAAGGAGAGGATCGGTGCTTTCATGGCTGATGCTGGTATCACCTAGAGCGCGCATGAGGGACAGCTCGCATCATCGGCGCTTCGGGAGCGCCGTGTGCGACTCGCATGGTCGGTGCTCAGTTGGTAAGGAGCTTGCATCCTCGGGCGGTCAAACTTTGGATCAATGATTGGCACACAGGAACTTCACATCATGAAGTGCTCACATCGCGGGGCACTGAGGTCACAAGGATCTCACATCGTCGGACCAAGCGCGCGGCACGTCGAGCTTGCGTGGCGGTGATAACGAGGGGCAGTACCATACAGCATGGGCTCTGCATTTTGTATGCGTCTCCCTCATTATGAGCCCCTCCAGTAGTGCACCTGAGAGTCGGCCAGTCTACGGCCAGTCTCCCCATCCACGATCACGTGGCGCGGCAAGTGATGCAGCCGTGGCGGTGTGAGTTCGCTCCTCGTGCTCGCAGGGGTTTGCGTTTGAGCTGGCGGCGCACAAATATATCAAGGTCTGTAGCACATGAAACGCCCAATGGCATTTGAATCATGTGGGAATACCGCTGGTGGCATCGGACAGTGCATGCCACAGCTCTCACACATAGTGCAGTGCACCGCTGCCAGCTCGTCTCCTCGGCTCTCACTGAGGACGCCGTGCGCCATTGGGCGAGAGACAATAGGAAAAGTCGCCGTCTTACCCGTTGTGACGCGGCCTTGTAGCTCCCCTTCCGGTATGCGCAATACACTGCCGGGCTTGCCTCCTTTGTGGGCTGCCCCATTTTTCTGCATTCGACATCTCGCCATCACAACGAAGGAGGGTCCAGTGTCATCGCCGTAGGGAGCAATCCACTCTCAGTTGCGCGCCGCAGATCCGATGGATGGATGGATGGCAGATCTTCCACGGCACACCAGCTGCTGTAGTACTTGTTGATCATCCGCTCTGCGGGCACCTGAATTGCTGAAGAAGCAGGGTGTGCTGTTGGGTGTATGTGTGACATGCCGATTGGAGGAGCAGGGTATGCTGTTCTGTGGATGTGTGACATGCGAATTGGTTTTCTGCTCCGCATGACTATCCATGCTGACAATGCTTCCCATGCGCAATGAATGAGCTGTCGGGGACCATGTCACCAGAACACGCTTACTCCGCGTTAGCCAGGTGTTGGTGTGTCACATGCGATGCACCCGACAGTGACTCATGCCTATGGGTCATGCTGTCATTCATGCTGCTTTTTCTCACAGTGTCTATTAGTGTGTGTGTGTGTGTGTGTGTGCATGCTTATCCTTGCGACTCCTTTGGCACCCCGAAGCCACAGGAGACTGCACTATGTACCCACGCCGGGGATCAAAGGATTCAGCACACACTTCGGGACACTCATCCGGATTCTCCGGAGCTCACTAGTGAAGAATGGGACCCCCTAAGCCTCGCTGAGCCACCCGAGCCCATCTGCATCCGCACCGCCAGCGCACTGCTGCCTTGTGCCTGAAGCCGGCTCATCCCTGCCCCCCGAGCTGCGCGAGCCATATCTCCACCACCAAGCCTATGCGCAGGACCACGCTCTCCTGAGCCTCACTGGGCCACCTGAGCCCCTCTGCGACTGCCCTGCCGGCGCACTGCTGCTGTGTCTCTGAAGCCGGCTCACCTCCGCCAATCGAGCCACCCCTTCACCACCAAGCCCACATCCCACAGCACCCCGCTGCCCCCTACACGCCCTAGAGCCTGGACTCAAGAGAGCTTGCCCACCCACGCCACGGCCAGAATGTCCAAGGGCTGTCTCAAGGGCCTGAGAATGATAAACTGGGTTGCCCTCATCCGAACTTGCGCACCCACCACCGACTTGCGCCTGTAGCCCTCTAACCCCCGCACCAACTCCACATGACTGAAGCCCTTGCTGTGATTGCCTTGCGAGGAAGCTGCGAACTTGAGCAATGTGCTCCACATTTGCCCTACAACTGTCATGCCGCACTGTTCCTACTTGGGGTCCCATCCCCACAGTTGCCTGTGTGTCCCAAGCCCTCCCGGTGGCCGATAGTTCACCATCCGGTCGTCGCCTTCCCGACAGCTGCTCACTGTTAGTTCCGGCACGGCCAGCAACCTCGCCCCGTGGGCACAGAAGCTGATGAGATGCCGTATGCTGCCGTGCAACCTGTTGTAAGTGGTCATCGCTGCCGGGATGGGCCCCCGGGCTCTGAGGGGCCCGGCGTGTGTCAACTCCACCCGCGAGCCTCCCCACATCTCCCACGTCACCCTCACCAGTTGCCCCCATGCCAGCAACCCGCTCAAGAAGGCCGGCCACCCGCCTGCTCGCCCCCATCAAGGTGGCCACCCCTCCCTCAGCCAAGGCCATTGCTTGCTCCGGCGAGGCCCCACTCTGCTCCTGAGTCCAGACCCCACTCCCCGCGCCCGGCGACAAAAGGTCATCCCACTCATTCAAGATATCCTCGACACTTGACGCCGCCTGGCTGAGCCCTCCTGTGCCTGCACGCGCCCCCCCAGATGCCCCATCCTTGATCCCCCACATTGCCCAGATGCTCCGCCTCCCGCCGCACATCCTCCATGCTCTCCAAAAGCCTCGATGCCATCGCGCCTGCCTCGCCTACCCCACCGGAGGCCTGCCCAGACTGCTCACGCTGCGCTCCCTCAGATTCATGCGTCCCACCACCAGATCCATCCTGCGTGGCATAGTCTGTCTCCTCGAACGCGTCCTCCCATGCTCTGTCCATCAGCGCCAACCTCTCCGCCCCTTCCCGTCGATCCGCCTCCCCCCGATCCAGGTCCGGGCCCATGCCTCCTCTCACACGCCCTCCGCCAGCCCAGCGCCACCCACTTCTGGCCGGACACCGCCCCACAGCCCGCCTGATATCAATTGTTGGGCGATGATCGGTCACATCGTATCATCTTTCCATGCTGCTTTGCATCTGGGTTGGGAATATGTATGAGTTGGTGGTATCTTGTCACGGCCCCGCCCTGCTCCTGATTTGCTTCTCACATTCACTGGGATGATGGTGGTCTGGCTTTTGTCAGCTGATCTCATGGCATTCAGTGTGTGGTATCTTGGGATCGCAGCTGGGGATCCCCTGTTTGGTTTGAAACCTTTACCTTGCCTGGGCTTGAGCACCGGAATGGAATATTTCCATGACGGACCTATGGTGGAAAGCTGGATGAGCTCCCAGCTACCCCACATTTTCGGCTGTGATTCGTGTTTGGGATGTGTCGGGGCGAATGGTATCTTGCTTCTCACTCCACTGGGATGATGGTGGGCTGGCTTCGGTGCGGGGGCTCGAGCCATTCCGTGTGCCAAACCACCTTCAGCATATTGGCTTCAAAATGTAGGGAAGCGATGCTCTGGCGATGTTAGACATCTTGGGAGGGGAGCATGCCTCCGCTTCGCAGGAGCATATTGCGCGCGGTGTGCACTACTTCTCCCCGTTGCAGCACCTCTGGGAAGTGCAGATCGCGCAGCGCTTCTGTGAGCAGCCGAAGTACCTCCCAGTCTTCATTAGCTGCAATCAGCCCGAGGGAGCCTGCCACGTGGCGCCTTGCCAATCGCAGCAGCACACTTCTGCGCCGCAACTGAAGGATGAGATAATTGAGAGTGGCCACGGCGACAAGTGTCGGTTGGAGGACTCGAGGCAGTGTGGGCGCTGCGAGAAATGTGTGTTTGTTTACACCCTTCTCTCAGCGCACGCACCAGCGGCTGTCAAGGTGAGCATCTGCTGCCCTCGTGCACTGCGCTGATCTTCGCCGGCACGCCCGCCACTGCCATCCGTATCCCGAGCAGCGAACCCTCCTATCCGAGCGTAGTCCATTTCGCTTTTGGCTGTGAGGTTTGCTTTTGGCTGTTAGTTTCCGAATGGAAGTCACGCGATTCAACCGTTGTTGCGATGCATTTTCAGCGAAGATGGGAGCTTCGCTACATTCAGTGAGACTTGTTCCAAAGTCTCTTTTAAGTGTTGGGCATTCTGAACGCATCTCACAGGGTTTGGCAATCAACTGCGCTGCTGTTGCCATTGCAGACCCGACTTTAACAGCTGGATTGCGGCATATTCGTGAAGGCTTGCGCATGGCTCAGGCTAGAGTTGAGCGGAATGCAATAACCCGTGGGTTTTGTGTTTGGAGAGTTGAGAGCTTACTGGATGCACCGTAGGAGGCGTTCAATGACGAATGCTTGTTCGAGGTGGAGGAGCTACTGCCAATCTTCAAAGCGCTGTGCGGATTGGCGCAGGTATGTGGTCAGCATGCCGTGCTTACACACCAAAGATGGAGGTGGGGGCAGTTCATTGTATGAAACGGAAGGCTACCGCACCCAAAGAGGCCATACCAGCAATGTGGTGTATCTTAGTACACAAGCATGCAAGGAACACTCGGTACATAGGAGGACCCAGATTCTTTGTGCATCTTTGAGTCATGATGCACCAAATTATGTGACGTGATGATTGATGGGCGGAAGTGTGTGGTGGGAGATTGTGTCAGAAGCCAATGGAATGTGTAGGTACGCCGGAGGAGATGCGTCTATCTCTCCTGCTTGCCCGAGAACAACGTCGCCGTATTGGACAGACATATCTTCCGCCAGTCTTTGAAATGTTGCATGACTCGATTGACTCAGCACAAGAGCTGCTTTGGATGTTCGATGATGTTGGTCCCAACAGTTTGATACCTGGCAGTTGGAAGAACAGTGATTGATAATGAGTTCCACTGCTGTCGTGTGGGAATGTTAACAGTTTTTTTCCCAGTAAGCCATGCTATGCTTTCGTGTGGGAATGTTAGCAGTTTTTTTCCCAGTAAGCCATCACAATGGAGCACAAAATTGGGTCGATATAGTATGTATTGTAGATGATGGTTCCACGCTTCGTTGGAGAAGCCGGTTCAAATGACATCCCAAAGGCATTGCTTGCATTTAGTGGGCTCACACAAGGCATACACGTGGATGATACACAAGACGCCATGGTAAAAGTATAAAGGGTAGCACAAACGAAATCCAACAGACAAGATGGCCCAGACAAGGCTCTGTTGGCTCGTGTACATGCTGCAGCCCGCCGGCAGACTCTCAATCCAAATATACTTGCTCGCATGATTGATGTTATAGATAATAAGAATATATGGATACAGAACCAAGATTGGCTGAATCTGATGATTCTAACATTATTATACGAAGATGTTTGAAGGCGTTTAGAATATGTGAACAAACCAAGATGAGCCAGCATAAGAACCAAACATCAGGAAACTAAAGAATGTGGTAGGAATAGGATGAGTGGATGAGAATTCTTCACAAAAAGTATTTGGTTGTTTTTTTGGCATTCCATGCCCGATTGAATCAAGTCATTGATTCTTGGTGTGGTTTCTCACATAATTGATAGGACAATTGGGGTTCACATTAGATGCTTGATATCTGTATTTATATATTTAAAACCGGTATGGATTTCTATGTCGCGTGCATTTCTATTTCTATGGTACTGATATTATAAAAAAGTGCTTATGGATAGTTACATTCTGGTATGATAGGTACGACCACTATACCTCTTCAAGATGTACCGTATACGGTATTCACATTTTCGTCATCCCACAGAAATTTCGAAACGTATTTCTCAAGGTGCCACTTATTCACGAGCGGTAAGTGCGTCGTGATAAGCCAGGGTTAATTTTTAATTCATTTATTCACGAGCGGCCCGGCGGCACAGTAAAGAAGGTTCGTGCACCTTGAATTCTATGGAGCATGTATGAAAACTGAATACCATATAGCGTGCCGATTGTTTGGTGCACCATTAAAGTTCTTTGCGTGCTACTTATATGGTCTGCACAAGAATGACTGCCTGCTGTCGCTTATCGAGCGTCCGACGTTTCTTCGCCACCGCTCACGCAGAAAGTGGTCTTGCCCGATTTGCATAACGACGGCGGTAAGTTACACAAAATGCAGAGGTTTGCCTGGGGCATATTCATCTCGTGGGGCCCGCCGTCATTTGTTTTCAATGTCGGTGTGGTCTGGTGAGCGTTGTCTGTTTTCTCCACGATCGAGGTTATGGATCGATATTGTTGGTCTGATTTAATTGTGACGACTTAAAAGGAAGAATATTGTCACCTCCTAAGTTACCAAATCAAGAATGTCGGAATTCAGCACTAATTATTGGGGAATGACCATTGTGCGTACTCTATTCACAGAAGACAGCTAGCACCTAAATTCCTATGGAACTTCAAAACAATGAACACCCTACAGGTGTTGATCCCCAGCATGGGTAGATAAGATAGCACAATATTTTTCCTTGGCGTTCTGATGCGGCTAGGACATCGAACATGAAGAATTCGACTAGGCCATGCCTAAACACCATGCTGTTAAAGCATACCAAATGAATCACCGAGCATAGGTCTGCAACACTCGGAACGCTCCGTTGATTCTCATGACACTCACATAGAGGGCGTGCCATTTAAATACGGGCATTACGAATTGCCATGCATTAGGCTAATGAGCGATTCCACTTCGTGCGTGAATGAGGTGCATTGTTATGGCCTTGCGCTACGCCGCAGGAAATACTGAAAAGCTAACAACAGCCACCATCCCCACGGGCAGGATCGATCCCGACGCGGTTTTCAAGCATTACGATTGCTTCCTGGATCTTTTTAAGGTCATCCGCGAGTGGCGCCGGGCCATCTCCTCCAGCGCTGTCCCAATTGCCATCCCCCAAAGCCTCCATAAGTTTCCATCCCCACTAGGGTCACCAATTCATTCCCTGGCCTGGATCAAGCAAGCGTATGGAGGCTGAGAGGTGGCATGCCCCAGAACCCACAAGGCTACGAGACTTGGCATCCTTGCCTGTGCTGTCTGCCTTCCATTGCGGCGCGCCAGACATGATGTGCCAGCCAACAGACTCCGCGAGAACAAGGCCCGAGGGCCAGTCTGCATCCCACATGTGGTAGAAGCCATTACAATGTACACTTCCCGGTGAGGTAATTCGACCACAGATGGTTAGGCACGGAAGTTGAGCGCGTTACTATCCCTCTTAAAGCATGCGCCTCCTTGGCGAAACATGAACAACATGCCTGCAAGCTCCTGTACATCTTGGCGGTGAAGAGGGGACGGTGCACCCACATGGCAGGGTAGGGCATGCCTGGTCTTTGAAGTGGCAGGTTGCCGACCACGGGTCCCGCTGCGCGCAGAGCGCTTACCCACCACCTGAGATCCGGCACGGTGCTCCTTGGTACCGCGGGTTACCTTGGCGCTCCGGCGGCTGCCACTGCTCCTGCGGGCGCCCAGCGTCCTCCTCCCCCCTTGAACCCCCATCGACACTTCACAGCTCTTAGTGAGCTTCTCAACTCAGGACAAACCCATACGGGGCTTACTACCAAGATCCCCCAGGCAGCACAGTTATCAGCGATCGGCTGGCAGCGTGCTTTCCAGACTCTTGATCTGAGCGATGACTCAGGTGCACCCGTTTAGATGGGGTTGTGGTGGAGGAGGACTGGCGATGTCGAATGGGGTTGCACACCCGCTGAGCGTGCGACCACTGACGAGGCTGCCGACAGATTCCTCAAGGCTGCTGGCGCTGGCATCATCGTCCTGCAGGCTGGCGTTGGGTGAGGGCGCGCGCTGCTCAATGTGCTCCAAGAGAGCGTCCAGACGCTCATCGTCCTGAAGCACCGAAGCTCCACCACATACCGCACAAAACGTCACGACCAGTGCCATGCCAAAGCAGCTACAAGCCGCTGCCTGACAAGAAGGGCGCGTCATTCCTAGCACAGGCAGCTCAGAGGATTGGAAGGCGGCCCGCAGGAACACTGGAAGGAGGGAACACGCAGCGATGGGCAGAACATGCGGCGTATTCTGTGTGACCAGCAGAGATTCGCACTCACCTCCAGGCGGTTTGCGAGGCGCAGTTGATGGAGCTTGCGGTCAACGGCACAAAGCTGGAAACACCCAACGACCATCCGGCTCCCAACGACTCTGTGAGGGAAGCGTACTGCATTGTTCGTGTCATGGATCAGTTCCACCATAGGGGTATGGGAAGCCAATGCGATTTCGACACGGCGCGCCACTCCCACGCAATGCTGGATTCCCGTCGGCATCACTTACAAAGTATCACGCCCACGTGCCGCAAGTCCATCGGACACGCACCTGCTTGCGCAACAGTGTGACATCCCGGGTGAACCCCTCCAGGTCCAGTAATCGCCGAGCCTCCAAGGCTTTGTGCTTCCCTCGTAGCGATCCCAGTTGCGCATCCAGATCCTTTATGCGATTCTCATACTGCGTCATCACTGCGTGCGCAACACCGCCCAACCCTTGCTCTGCCCGAGGGTCCGCTGCTCCGCAACACTCAGCATAGCAAGGAGGATACACGATATACGGCAGCAGTGGCCATCGAGGGCTTCAGGTGCACTCTTCATCGGTCCCAAAGCCTTCACAGATGTGTTCAACCCCGCCGTTGCATTAGGCTTTTACGCATAGGTCGCTACTTCCGCTAACACCTCAAATGCATAAGACAGCGTTGCTTCGACTCCTTCCTGCATACGGGTAGCCTCCTAGATTGCCTCAGGTCTCCGCGTTTGCGCGCGCGTCTGTAGAGATGCGCAGACTGTCTTGGACACTCTATGCCATTCAGCGGCGGCCTAATTTGAACCAACACTATACGGCCTATATATCAGTGGTGGCTTCTGGATGGCTTTTAATGAATACCGCGGTGGCTTGTGATGAATACCGCGGTGGCTTCTTATCGTCTGTTGACAGTCAACCGAGTTTTTACTAATCCATGTCAACCCGGTGCCCTGTTCATCTACCAGCATACCTGTTTTCCCCCGAATCGTGCACCGCACCTGCTTTGTGGAGGCTTTCCATATTCACCAGCTCCTCTGCCTTTCCTTTGATCTGTAAGATAGCAACCCCAACGAGCTTTCAGCGCGTTGGCCTCTCAGTGGGCACTGCGAACCGTTTGCACCTCCCCTCAACTGGGTGCTCTGCAAAGATGAACTGCGAGGATGAACCCGACCGTCCTACACGTGCCGTATGCCCTTCAGCATGAGTCGGTCCAGCAACAGTCTTCTTCCGTAACTCGAGTCGTGGTGATTCAAGTCTTGGGGTCACCGACCTGGGTCTGGTATTCTTTCAGGAACTCCGCCTGCTCCCTCGCCATCTTAGTCTGCAACAGCCCCACACAGGGCACCCCAATAAGCGCCATGCCGGGACCTGCTCATATACAGCGCTTCCGAGGGCCCTAAGTCGCATTAGCCAGTGTTGCCACAGGGTGTTACGAGCCTACGCCCATTTCACCTAGTCCAGGAGATGCATCTCCTCTGCAAGGACCCGGAGAAAGCATCGGGATCTAAATGGAAGCTCGGCAGCACCCATAGCTCTGTTGGTATAGGAAGCGGGCACAACCTCCAAGTTCTTGATTTCCTCGATTTGAGCCTGTTGCAAAACGTTGCGCTCCCTTTCAGTCTTCACGCGCTCTACGCGAACTTCTTCAGCTTTCTCCATCTGCCGGCGCACCCACCCACAACCACGCCCGGCAAGCCACGTGTCACCCCACCCCTCTCCGTCCAGGCAGTCCGATATACAAGGTAAAATAAAATAATGCACCTCCACTACGTATCACAGAGAGGCAAGAGAGTCTGGCTGAGACGCAACATCAACATCAAGTTTTCCGTGCGAGTTCGGACGAGGATCCGTGGGCACCTGGACAGCTTTGGTTTAAACGCAAACAGGAAACCATCGCCTATGCGAATGCAAAGAAAGGTACGAGTTACCTGTACGACCTTGTATACCTGTTACACTGGGAGGGAACACGAGTGAATGCAAAGAAACATACGACTTATCTGTACGACCTTGTATATCTGTTACAAACGGAGGGAACACCACTGAATTTTCCAACTGAGTTTTGCTAGAAATGTGCACGTGTGCCGGTGAAGTGATGGCCAAAACAAAGTTCTTGAAGCAGTCCACGGCCAAAAAGGAAGATTGTGCAGCATCACATTGTACCCGATCAGGAGCGAACCACAAGTAATACCATCCAGTGCAACTGAAGTGCTAGTGTGGAGATTGAGGTGGGTTTACACCTTTACACGCTCATGCTCTTGGCTGGTCTTTTGTGCGATGACGAAGTCGCGTGTGGAGTTCGTTAGCAGCTTCTCTGAACGCTGGATTTTGTCCTGCCGGTGAGAACCCACAGACAAGACTCAGGCTGAAGTCTGAAGTTGCTGCTCCGGAGCAGCACCACGTAGCCTCTGTCGCCGCTAACCGTTCGACGGCCGCGGGCTGATAATGGACAGCAGGGTCGAAACAGGTTCACCTAAGAGAAACGATGGAAACTACCACTCGAAAGCACTCCGTTTGCATGTACTACCAGTAATGGCCGTGGAAAGGAACCTCGACAAGCGGGTCATTGACCAACCTAGTGGCCTATCACCTCAGCACACGGCGAGCGTAGCGAAACAAGGTACGTACGGTGCAATCCTCGACACGACGTTCCATAGTTTTACGATACGCCTCCTCATCGGCCTCGCGGATGCGGCGGTCTTCCAGAAGCGCCGCGATGCGCTCGTTGGAGTATCGTTTCTGGTTTACCGACGAACGCCCAAAAGTAAGGGGATCTGCAACCGTAGGGAAGTCTGCAGGCGGTGTGATATCACGTACGTCGTGCACTACACCCGGCAGGATACCCGGAATATGCACGGAAGGTGATGCGCCCTTTTTTACGCACCTGCTCGTTTAGCTGGGCTTGGAGAGACTCGCACTTCAGGAGCAAGGACTCGACGTTGGACGTCGGCAGGTAGACCGTGCGCATGACTCGTTCACAAGGCTGCAAAAAAACGGTCGTTAGCACTAGCAGGCAGTGGTACAGAACAAAAGTGCCAGAGGCAGATCTCTCGGGCGTGCCTCGATGCTAGGTGCTGAATCCCTGCTGGCATCGAAACCTTGATCGATATGGCTGTGCGTCGAAAGAACGCAACAGAGCGTGGTTCCCGGTTGAAGGTCCGGTGCTGCAATAGTGCTGCAAATAAGTCAAGAGCTTCACAAGATTATGAGCGTCTAGTGGAATACGGTCTTGGCAGCAAATAATGTACCGGTCGAAAGGTGCTCCTCTCACAAGGAACTGTGTTCACTCTGTGAGTCAGTGCACACCTGAACGGGTTGGTGGACGTGTGGCGGTTCAGGACGCGGCACACCAGTGACCCTGCATCATACAATATCTATTCCGTTTTCAATCCGCATCGAGAAGTAACAATGCACACCGCAAAAATATAAGTGCAAGGATTTGCTATCAGTTTCGTACAGTGGTCCTCTAAAAAGTCCTTATCTGAATTTTCATGTTTGGAAGCTAAAACTATTCCATTCGCTTTATACGAACCTGACGTAGCCTCGCTCGGCTTCTCCCTTATTCCGCTTGTCGTCCTTGGGAAGATGCGTCAGGCTTTCCGTCTGCTTGCTTCGAAAATACGTTATCTCTTGTTCCACTGGCCCGGTAAGCGCGAGGAGGTGTTGAATTCGCTTACGATCCTCGAGTTCCTGAAGTTTTAATTCGTCGTTCTCTGCCTGGAGCTCAAGTAAACGCTGTCGTTCTTCGAACAGATACGTATGCGCGTCGCTGAGAGCCTGCACGCTACGCACCTGACCGTTGAGCCGCGACGCACAAAAATATGTGAAAAAGTAAGGAGCGAAAAATATACCTTTTGAAGTTCCTTGACCTCCTCAATCCGCTTTTTCAGCTCCCATTGGGATTTATGCAACTCCTCTCTTGAACAAGAGTTATTCTCGAGCCGTTCCAGCATATCATCGCGTTCGGTCTCAAATTCGCTAATACGCTTTCTGTAGTATGAGCAAAGCTCCACCGTTGGCTGCAATTCGTCCAGCTCATTTCGATGCAACGCGCCCATGTCTTTCCGCTCCTTTCCGGTCTGGCACTTGGGGCAATACAGAACCCTCAGTGCCTACGCAACGAAAACGTCAGCGCAAATCGCATAGCCACAAAAAGTTGCTGAAAGGCTGCCCCCCAGTACACGGGACTACAAGCGAACGGCTGCTACCCTGTGTAAGCTGCGATGGATAACACACCAGCGAGTATAGTATGGTCCCTTGTTCAAATTCGGAGAAAACAGATGGAGCAAAACACCCGAGTATGTGACCGATGTCCAGACTGCTTTCATTTGCTGGTTTGCATATTCATATTGGTTATTCGTAATTCGATTTTGGAACGGATCTTCGGAACACGAACAAGCAACATCGACTCGCCTATCGATGTCGATGTCGCTGTCGCGTGACATACACGCTGCGATGTGACACTTGCTGTTGCTTGCAAACACGAAACAGAAACCTGAATGTGAAACACGAACCAGCCTGACTCGCGACTGCATACAGTACGGTTATAGACGAGCTCTTTTGAAAACAAAGGCCGTGTTTTTCTCTCCCCCCCCCCCCACCTTTGACTCAAATGTGGGCACAAAGGTGGGGAGGGATGGGACTTGGGACTGCGGACTCGGAGGCGTCTCCCAATTAAATGTTAAGAGCTCCGCTTAAGTATGGGAGCGAGAGGGGAGGACTGGGACTTGGGGGACAATGCGGGGGGGGACTGACAGAAAGGGTGATATGAGGGTATATATATAATGGATATATATGATGGGAATCACAAATCCAGTCGACTCGAGGGAAAAGATGCCGAGACCGGGTTCGAGCCCGAGACCTCACCGTCACTAGTCGTGCGCTCTATCCACTGAGCTATATCGGCTTATTGATGACGATGAGAGATGGTGGTGGCGTAGTATGGTGTGAGCGACGGATATGTGATCCCCAGCCTGTGACACGTAGGCGGCGAAGAGTGAAACACGAAGGATACAACTTTTCCCCCAATCTGCCGTTGCGGTGCGCTCTCTGTTGGGGCATCGCGCGGCTATGGGCGGCGCGACTGTTGGGGGCGTGCGGCCTGTGCGGCACGATTGTATCCTTCATGACACAACCTCACTCTGAAGTGTCTACGTGGCACAACCACAACCAATTCTAACCTTAGCCACAATTAGCTTCGTGCAAAGTTTGACCACATCTTGCCAGTTGTTAGCTGGCCGCAATGGGCCCTTCGTGCAACTTTGACATTAAGTGACATTGGGTTTAGGTTTTAGGGTTTGCTTGCTCTGGGATTGCCACTCACACCTTCGGGGTGAGGTGGTGTCACGGGGAAGCCGATTTCCCCCCCACTGTATGGGGGCCTGCTTCTCCTTGCTTCACCCCTCACTGTGTGTGGCATGTGTCACACGTGACCGTGTCTCCGTCACTTCATAGCCTTCTCTAGTTAGACAGTCCATCTGTATGTCTTACCAGTTTATGCTATTCCGTTTCCGAGCACCCGGCACTGTGTTTTCTGTGGCATATCGTGCATATATATACCTTATATATATACCCTCAGTTCTCC
>LGRX02033108.1:62761-77256 GCA_001247695.2 Cymbomonas tetramitiformis | reverse complement strand
CCGGCTCGACGATCTTGCCGCGGAGGTTCACTCCGCGGCCAACCCGCAGGTACATTACACTCACGCATCGTTCCCGCCTACTGCCGGCATCGGGCAGGAGGCTTCGGCTCTGGTGTGCGGACCCGCCGCAGCGGTGGCCACACCGGAGGAGCAGGTTCCGGCAGGTGGTGCGGCGGCATCGGCATCCGCCGTGCCGGCCCCTGCTATGCCTGTCTCGCAGGGAGAAGATGTGAAGCCCGCGCCACTTCAATCGGCGCGGGTGACCACCACAGCGGACGCGGACGGTGAGTTCGTTCGCTGGGTTCGTTCAGACCGTGAACCACGCCGTCATCGGACAGGTTGATCTCACGGGTTACGACACGGACGATTACGAGGACCTCGCCGACGGCAGCTTCGTGGTGAAGCCGCGGGCTTCGACAATCTCGGCAAATCACTCGTCGACGCCCGCAGCCCGAGCACCTCACTCTGGTGGTGCTCTGGGGGATTGGCATGACGGTGCTCCCCGCAGCCACGGCTGTGGAAAGCCTCCGTGGGGCTTCCCCGCCCACGCGGGCTTTGTGGGGGATGCCGTTTCTCCCGGGGTGCTCGCTTCCTGCCGGCGCTTCCCAGATTCGGACAAATCAGTGAAGTAGTCGGTGGGAGCTCGCAGCATTAGTTCCTCTCCAGCGGGTGCACACTTAGGCGAGCTAGTTGCATGCTCAGGCTGGCACGTTGCATGCCCCGCATGACTCGCATGCCCCGCATGCCCCAGCGTATGCCCCGGGGCATGCCCCACTGCATGCCCCACTGAGCTGGCTGCATGCTCAGTCGGCCGTGTTGCATGCCCCGCATGCCCCGCATGCCCCGGGGCATGCCCCACTGCATGCCCCACTGAGCTGGTTGCATGCTCAGCCGGCTGTGTTGCATGCCCCGCATGCCCCGTATGCCCCGGCGCATGCCCCGCTGCATGCCCCACTGAGCTGGCAGCATGCTCAGCCGAGCCGGTTGCGTGACAGGGCGCGCTACCAGCCTGGAGCAGGCTCTCCAGGGCCCGCTCCGCCACCTGAAGTGTCTCCACGCCATCCATCCATGATTCCATGGTGGCCACCCATCCTGGTACAGGGGTCGGCGGGTGATCTTCAAAGACCTCGTCGGCATCCAGCACGGAGAGTGGGTCCTTGGGGAGGTCCGTCTCTTTGTCTACGACACCGGCCTCCTTGAGCCCTTCTCGCAGGTCCTTGGTCACGTAGTCAGGTCGGCGGGATAGCGCATCGGGGACCAGAAGAAGAGCTCCTTTGACGTACTCCATTCGTGGGACACCAACTTCCACCAGGTCCATGTACCACCGTGCCTGTCGTCGGCTAAGCTCTCGTCCCGGGGACATTAGCCATTCTAGGGGGCGATGGTCACCTTGTAACCGGAAGTCGGAGGAGAACAGGTAGTGCCTCCAGGTGACGGTGGTGCAATGGTGCAACGCGCAGAGCTCCCTTTCGCCGGTGTGGTAATTCTGTTCCGCCGCGGAAAACTGCCGACTGTCGTAGGCTATCACCCTCATACCGTCACCCGTATCTTGCATGAGTCCGCCTCCCAAAGCAACTCCACTTGCATCCGTTTGTACCAAAAACGGCGCTGACCCATCCGCGGCTGCCTTCATGTCAGGCAATGCCAATACAGGGGCTGAGGAGAGTGCGGTCTTCAACTCGTCGAAGGCCCATTGCTGGAGTTCTCCCCATTGCCACGGTACGTCGGTCTTGGTGAGCGAGGTCAAGGATTGGGCAATCTCCGAGAACCGGTGTACGAACCGGCGGTAGTACCCCGCTAGCCCAAGGAACTGTCTGACGTGGGTTACCGTCTCCAGCTTCGGCCAGTCCTTGATGGAGGACACCTTGTCATGCTGTGGCTGGCATCCCTCGGCGGAGAGAGTGTGGCCCAGGAACCGTAGTGACTCCTTCAACATCTGCGCCTTGGAGGCCTTCAAATATACCCCTTTTTCTCGACAAGTGTCCAAGAACTGACGTACGTGGTCGTAGTGTTCCTCCACCGTGCGCGAGAAGACGACCACATCGTCGATGAAGATTCGTACAAAGGGGAGATGACCGAGTGCACGCTGCATTCGCCGTTGATATTGAGAGGGAGAGTTCTGCAAGCCCTGGGGCATCACCAACCATTCATAGGCCCCCATCTGGGTGGTGAAGGCGGTCTTTTCCACGTCCTCCTCGGCCATCGGCACTTGCCAGAATCCGTCCACCGCGTCAAAGGAGGAGAAGAACGCTGCCCCTTGCATCTCGTCAAACATCAGTTGGATGTCTGGTAGTGGGTACCGGTCCCGCACCGTCTGCTGGTTCAATTGTCGGTAATCCACCACCAAACGTAATGTCTTCGGGTCACCAGGCTTGGGTACCATCAGACATGGGGCGGCATACGGGCTTGACGACGGCCGGATGTAACCCTTCTTCATGAGCTGCTCGATACGTTCACGTAGCTGGCGTAGCTCTTCAGCGGTCATCTTGTATGGGCGCCTACATGGTGGTCCACCCTCCGCGTCCGGCTTGCGATCGATGCGGGCCTTGTCCTCCTCAGTGCGACGCAACTTGGATGCCTCCGGTAAGGCTGAACACAGGGTATCCAAATACTTCTCAAAGAAGGCGTCAAAGCGCTGCCTCCACGTGCTGCTTACCGGTGCGTCTCGAGTATCTTGACGGGGCCCTTCCTTCTCCAGGGTGGTGTGAGATGACGGTACTTCAGCAGCGGTAGCTGCGAAGGCTCCTGCCTCATGGTCGTCCCCGCGCGCCGCCATCATGAGCCACTGAGGTTGCGATTCTTCATCCCCGGCCAGGCGCCTGGTTTCCGCGTGGATGAGGTGCTGCTTCAGTTGCGTTGCCGTCAAGAACACCTTATCGATCAGCCCTGCGCCCTGGGCCTTGCCCTGACCCATCCCCGGACTACAACCTACGAGCGTCACCCGTTGTTGTCCTCCACCATTCGCTCGCGTGTTGAAGGAGACGGAACCGTGACCGGCATAATCCAACGTGATTGGGGAGAGGCTGCGAAGCCACTTACCCCCCAACACCACGTCTACTTGGATTCCTAACGGCAAGACCCGTAGAGCCATCCGCTTCTCGCAGTAGTTTACTCCCGACGCCGCGTGTGCAGTGAACTTGGTGTACGCCACCTCTCCAGCGGTCTTTACAGACCCATCTGCCAGCGTGACCTTCATTGGTGTCCCTGAGCGCACTGTCAAGTCGCAAGTACGGGCACATTCCGCCGAGATGAAGTTGTCTGAGGCGCCTGAGTCCACCAACACCTTCACTCGATGTCCACGAAGGTAGGCATAGAACACCAGGAGTAGGGGTCCTTCCTCGTCTCGCACCGCTGACAGTGTGTGTGCCAAGAGTGTCCCTGCTCGAGAGTTCGCCTTCCAGCGCACCCCCCCATCCAGTTGAACACGCTTACATTTAAGAGCATCTTCGATTGGGTGTGAACTCAAGGCGGCTGCAGTCTCGTCCACCAAGGCGTTGCACTAACACACTATTCGATGAAAATGACATTATCATATGTCATTTTTGGATTTATATATATTTCAAAAAAATCAGGGTTTAGTGATATTTATGCGCGAAATAGGGATACATAAAGGCAACACGGTAGAAAAGTGCAGTATGCGTACAATGAAAACACCGAAATATGCATACATGTATCATTCTTTATTCAAATGTTTACGAGTAGAGTTCTTTTCACCCTATACCGTCGAGGCATGACTGATACTATCAGTCAGGGCGGTCGACAAATCCTACTATTTTAATCATCATTATCATCTGCGTCATCTTCATCTCCGTCTTCATCCTCAGATTCGGCAGTGGCCGCTTCCTTGCCCTTCGCCGTCGGTTCGCTCTTCTGTTTTGGCTTCGTCTCGGCGTCCTGATCGGGCTCGTTGTCGAAATTGGTCAGCCGTTGTTGCGCAGAGCTGACCATGAACTGGTCGTGGTCGAAGCCGATCGCGTTCATACCACACCTCATGGCGGCCATGGACGTCGAGCCGACGCCGCAGCAACCGTCGAGAATCCAGTTGAGTGGATGGCCGTTCTCATCCACCTTGCCTGGATTGTCACCGAGCATGTGGCACTGGATCAGCTCCTTCAACAGTGCTTGGGGTTTTTGATGATTATTCACGACTTTGCCGTCGCGTTTGTACATCTGGTGCACGACCGGGAAGCCGCGCAAAAGTGACGCGCGGCTGTAACGTTCACCTTCCCCCAGATCAAAGTTGAACATCCATTCAGGCTTTTTAGAAGACTCCCCCTGGGCATCGCTCTTCACGTGGTACCCCAGGACGCCAAATTCAACGTCATTGTAGCGTACGGACTTGTTGGGGTTCATCTTCACGCCCTGCTTGTGCCAGAAGAACCGCTCCGCGCGGCCGGAGCAGTAATTGTCAATCACCTCCAGGAAATCGTTTTGTTGGACGAAACCGCAAAAGATAGCGATTGTCCATGCCGGGGCGGTGGTCTTGGCGTTGAAAGACTCCAGGAACGGTTGCACCTCCTCCTTAGTCATCGCGTCGGGAGTCTTCTCCTTGTCAAGGGCGTAATTGCAGTCGATGATCGTCCCCGTGAAGGGCAGTCTCGGGACGTCCTTCATATCGTTCATGCTGTTCTTGACGATCTTCCAACGAGGGAACATCGTCACGTCCTGAAGATGTGTGGGCTCGTCCTCCTCCAGGCCTGCCTCTCCTGGAACCTTAGGCACCGGCCCGTCGGTCCGCGCCTCCCGATAGAGTTTGATGTCGACTTTCACCTCGATCTGTTGCAAGCCTTGGATGTGAGCCGCGCGTGGCGCCTGCGCTTCCGCGAGATTTGCCCGCGCGTTCTCGACGTAATTCAAGATCGCGTGCGGAACTTCCCCAGACCCCCCCCGGCGCGCTCCCCCCTGAGTTGAAGGTAAGCAGCCGATCAACGACTCGATTTTCTCTTGGGAGCTCCAGTAGGGGGTGAACTCGGCCTTGAATGCGTCCCAGGTTTGCAATCCCGCCGCGGACACCAAGTGCTTCTGCACCATGCGTTCCTTCTTGAACTGGCTTATCATCACGCCCCCCTCTTTTATTGACAACTCCTTGTTGATAATCAGGCGCAGATACGTGTCCACCTTGTCGAACTCCGCCTCCCCCGCCAAGCCGCCCAAGTTAATCCAGAACGTCATACCCATGGATTTGGCATTGTGGAGAAACTGAGCTTCTTCCACCAAAATGCCTGCCCCTCTAGACGAGCCCGCTCCGTGGTCCCCGCCTCCTCGTTGCACATCGTCTTCCATCTGTAAGTAAAAAAACATTTTTAGCATGTCTTAAAATATAGAAAAGGATACTTTGGGAGGGAGAACACTGTTTGAAGCAGAAGTAAAAAGTAATTTACCTGTCGGTTGGAGGTGGCCTTTTTGCCAGCTTTCTTGGCGGGTCCCTTAGCGGGCGAAGATGAGGCCTTGCGCTTTTTGGTCTTCGAAGCCAAAGGGTTTTTCATGCCCTTCAGGTCAAACTTTCTGTAAGCCTCCATGATGCTAACGCAGAGGTCCCACGTCTGCGGCCGGAAATTGGCAATTGTCCAGTGCATGAAGTAGTGGTTGATTTGCGTGCCGCCGAACACAGAATGCTTGGACATCGCCACTTCCTTCACATGCGTCTCCATCGACTGGTTCAAGTGAGACATTACGGGGTACCAACTTGTGACCCGATCGAGGTGAGCGTTGATGTCATCGTCCAGCGTCACTCTTCACCGTCACCTCTACCCCAGGGTCTCCCTCAGGGTTTTCCTCGTTCTCAAACGTCTCCCGGTTCTCGATGTACTGGAATCCCTGGGGATATTTCTCGGGATCCGGGAGTGAGAATCCATGCTCTGATTCGAATTCCGCCATTTTTGCCACCAGCCCTCCGACCTCGTAATGCCCAGGTTGATAAGGGATACCCTCTTCGGTGTCCTCGGGGACGCTGGCGACGAACTCGGAGATCAACGCTTCTCGGTAAACCTTGTACACGACCCCATGCTTTTCGAAAAGGGTCGAACGGAGCCCTTGCATGAACTGAGTGGTGTCTTTGCCTTTCTGCTTCTGGTCGATCATGTTCTGCATCTCGCCTAAGAACCGAATCATGTCAGGCGTGAGACCGATGTAGATCTTGCTCTCGAAGGACTGGAAAGCTACCTCCAACGGGATTTCCTCGTGACACTCGTCGGTGGCTTGATAACAGTGCTGGTGCCCAAAAACCTTGCCTCTGTATTCTCCCCTCAGAGCTTTTTTCAAGGAGAATTCGGCACGGGTTTTGACATCGTCGATCGCAACAAGACCCGCATTGAAAGGGGCCCACGGGTTCTCCTTCCTGCTGGACTTGATCTCGTTCACCCAGCCCCTCTCTTGATCCCGGCAGGCCTCGTACCCCGTCACGTGGTACAGGCATTTAATGGGGAGACGAAACACACTCCCTTGCTCCGCCGCCTCGTCGGACGACATCGGATTCGGCCACCGGTGCTCCATCTCGATTTGCTTGCACAGTTCAGCTTTCTCCTCATATTCCATCTTTGCTGCGTGCTCCACTTTCAGCTTAGCGTGCCACCCATGTGCAGCCACCTCGACTGCCTTCCTTGCCTCAGATGGGGTGGCCACTTGAGACATATCCACATTAGGGCCCGCTCCAGAAAACGCTCTGGAGCCACCAGGTCCTTGAAGGGCGCGTTCGGCAGCACGCTGCACATCCGTTCTCCTGGCAGCCTGGGACAAGACGAAACTGTTCATTAGCTAATGAACGCCTTCCGCCCCGGTCAGGGCTCAGGGCGCGCGTTTCGAGGCGAAAAGCGTTCATTAGCTAATGAACGCCTTCGATCCGCCCCGGTGCAGGCTCAGGGCGCGCGTTTCCAGGCGGAAAGCGTTCATTAGCCAATGAACGCCTTCCGCCCCGGTGCAGGCTCAGGGCGCGCGTTTCCAGGCGGAAAGCGTTCATTAGCTAATGAACGCCTTCCGCCCCGGTCAGGGCTCAGGGCGCGCGTTTCGAGGCGAAAAGCGTTCATTAGCTAATGAACGCCTTCCGCCCCGGTCCAGGCTCAGGGCGCGCGTTTTGAGGCCGAAAGCGTTCATTAGCTAATGAACGCCTTCCGCCCCGGTCCAGGCTCAAGGCGCGAAAGGGACGTACCGTAGCCTGTACAACAGGTATCTCGCCACCACCGCTGAGGTCATCAATCACTGTCGCTGGCCTCTTGCTTTGCCAGAAATGAGCTGTAATCGACGCTTTCCACGCCGTGTTTACATAGCTCGCTATATAGAATTCCCTGCTTTTTTGTTTTTCTTCTGCTCTACTTTTCAAATTTTGATAAGCCGAAAGCCGATTCGTGTGCCTAGGACAGCTCAAGTCTTCCTCAGAGTTTGTGCTGTCCAGTTCGATTACAGTTTGCTTGTTGTTCCTAAGAGCGACGAAATACAAAATTGGAGTCTGGCCTACAATTGCTGTCCACGCAACGCGTCTATCCGGAACAAGGGTACCTTCTTCTACAGTCGTAGAATTGTATTGGGGAAAACTGAAAAACATTATGTCATCCGGCTCGTTTGGGTCATCTGAGTGGATAATTATTCGCAAGGTGTCTGCAGGATTGTCGGTTTCTAGCGTTCTAATAATGCTCCACTTGTTGTCAACATATAATTTGAAAATATGATGTTCCCTCAGTACTTCAAATGTTTCTGCTGTCGCCATACTGAAATGAGAGAAATTGGCTGTCAACTGTGAAAGGGGTGTGTGTGAAGGAACTTTGAAAAAGTGATGTATCTTTAGCAAAATTGTGTAAGTCATTTCTGGCGGCTAAAAATGACATGTCAAATATCGATGACGATTTCCGTCAAAAATGACATCTGCTGTCGCTTTCTGATTCGGTCTGTTCAGATCAAGGATATGATTTTAAGATATGCTGGTGTCATTTGCGCTGAAATCGAGAATCGATCGATTCAGTAAGATAGAAATTCTCCGTTGACTCGCAAGTTCATATCATTTTCAGAACGAAAAAAACGGCTTCATAAGCTAATGACGGCTAATTTCGACGAAAATATGTTTTCTATTCCTTTTGATGAGGGTTGCGAGATTATCTGCAAACCGTGCCCGGGAATAATTGTTGAAGATTCTATGGAAATAGGCGCTGATTTTTTTGATAATGAGCCAATTCCAAGCACAGCCCCGAGCGCAAATACGCAATTGGTTCTTTGGAACGCGCCTTTGACGTCTAGATCGGAAGTTAGCTCTAATTCTTCACGCGTTTCCGGGACACACGCTTTGCGCGAAATTGACTTACAAGAGATAACAAGCAGACTAGAATCAGAATTTTCAGAGACAAGTTTAGACTTGCTTAATGAAGACCCTCTTCGGTGCATTAACGGTGAAGTAAACAAGCAGATTGTAACGCGCAAACCGTACGAATCCGACATACGCAAGAAACAATATACAGGCGTAATTAGTATCAAGCAGCGACGTTTGCACGCTGACAGTATATCAATGGCAGAAACCATTAAGTGCAATTGCAAGTCGTACTGCTGTCTATCTTTCTCATCGGCAGATATTAAGTCTTTTCGCGAAAATATTTTCAGCATGTCGCAAAATGATAGGAAGGAATACTTCGTGAAAGACTTGCTAAAAAACAGCTTACGATCTGAAGACAAATTCGACTTCAAATACTTTTTGGCCAAGAAGCAGGTATGTTTATTTTTGAACTCGTTCATTAGCTAATGAACGGCCTCTGGCCAAAGCGCGACTCGCGCACATAGACACTTTGGCTGCGGGAACCGTTCATTAGCTAATGAACGGCCTCTGGCCAAAGCGCGACTCGCACATAGACACTTTGGCTGCGGGAACCGTTCATTAGCTAATGAACGGCCTCTGGCCAAAGCGCGACTCACATATAGACACTTTGGCTGCGGGGACCGTTCATTAGCTAATGAACGGCCTCTGGCCAAAGCGAAATGTTTCTTGGACCTTGTGATAGATTGTGTAATATTGTCCATCACAGGAATGTGGAATATTGTATGACAAATTTCTAAATTTACGATGTGTACATATTCGCGACATTGGTCGAGTTGGTACGGCGCTAGGCTATGAACCTCGCACTCGTGGGTTCGATTCCCACTGAGGGTCTAGGTTGCGCAGATTTAAGGCGTGGTTAGAGAGTGCTGACGAGCATGCGACGGCCGTCCCACCTGCAGACGTGCAGTGTTGGGGGTGTCTCCCAAGCGTCTTAAATTCGCATAACCTACCAAAACCCTTATGCGTTTTCTGGATAATGTGTTAATGATTTTTGAGTGACGGTGTCTTTTTGTTTTTGTAACAGGTGTGCTTTAAGTTCTACTATATGGCTTACGGCATCAGCTACGGGTATCTTCACGACTGTCGGACACGCGTGCTCGAGGGCCGACACACGTTTGTTCATGGATTGACGTACGAGGAGGACAACCGCAAGATTTCCCTGAAACGCGAGTCGGTCGTCGCATGGCTCGAGAAATACGCGGACGAATACGGACAACCCCAACCTCACAAACCCGAGAAGCACCTTTCAGATGGATTGACCATCGAAGAGCTGTGGGACGAGTACCTTCAGAGCTTGGGTGAGAATGAGGAGAGCAAAAAACTCTCTCTCAGTTACTGGTACAAAATATTTGAAGAAGATTGCAGCAAGTGGCTAAAGATTCCATCGGTGAACCGATTTTCTCACTGCGATGTTTGCGCGTCCTTCAAGTTATTGAAGGAAGGCTTAACCAAATCTAAAAAAGGTGAATATTCATGAATAGCTTTGTGATGTGTTTATATGTTTATGTAATTTGTTCACTGACCCGAATTTGTGTATCATGCACAGGGCAATACAACGGGCCTCTCAACAAACATCTGGCAATCGCACGAGCGGAGCGCCAGAAGTTCTACAAACATGGTCGTAAAGCGAATATGACCAAGAGCATTGCCATGAACAAAACTTGGCATAAGTATGCCTCGGTGATCATCGATGGCATGACGCAGTGGACCACCCGACTGCCACACTTTCGACGTATCTCTAAACATCTGGACTCTAAGGACTTCCTTGACGTGCACAACATGGGGAGCATGATCGAGAACGTGGGCCGCTTCATGGATTTCAACCACGCCAACTTCAAGGACGATGCGAACTTCCTTGTCAACGTTTTGCACCGGGATATCCTCCGCATTCAAGAGCATCGACGCAACGGGGACGGGGAAAATTCATACCCGATGCCGGAAGTATTGTATGTACAGCTTGACAATGTGAGCACCAACAAGAGCAAGTTGATGTTGGCATACGCAGCTTGGCTGGTGCACACGGACGTCTTTCGCAAGGTGAAACTCAACTTTCTGTTGGTGGGACATACGCACGAGAACATTGACCAGATGTTTCACGCTTCTCCGTGCGTCTACGACGCAAGCAAGCTTGGACGCTCGACGAGATGATAGAGGTCGCACAAGAATGCTTTACGGATGGTGTAATATGCGACCACACCGAGAAGATCTTCGACTTCAGCTCTTGGTTTGATGGTCACGTCTTCGATTGCCACAATATTTTGGCACAGCAGGCTTTCAAGTTCAAGAAGAACGAGCACGGCGAAGTGGGCATGCAGTACAAACAGTATTCCATTTCACCCAAATGGTTACCCGAGACTCCATTGCCAAAGCTTGTTTCTACACCCCCTGTCACGGGGCCTGGATACATCAAGCCGATTCCTTTTACCGAAGAAGGCATCGAAAAGCTTGAGCATACCTTACAGGCGTTGAAGGACATTTTGGGCACAAAGCTCACGGAGGTGCACGAAAAGTTTTGGCGCGAGGATGTCATCGAGAAACAGCGCCACCTAACTGCTGGTGGAGAATGTCAAGCGCCCGCGATACCCTTCCAGCATCCCGAGAAAATCGCCATCGAGCGCAATGCCACCTTGGTTCGACTGATAGAGGCGCCCGCGTTGGCGATAGAAGCTGCCGGGGCTGCCGCCGTCCCCGCTATACCCGTGCGCATCCAACGCCGAATTGATCGAGCGCCGATAGAAGTGTACAACGGTAAACGGAAACACCAAGGTCGAGCCCAAAAGCGAGCAGAGCAGTACGTGGACAACGCCCAGTGGGAGGTCACCTACGGCCAGATGACAGTCGGCAGCTTTGCGGTGGCTCTCGCGGTGGAATCTGAAAACGACAAGTTCGCTTTCCGCGTACAACTGAGGCGAAGCGAATGGTCGGATCCGTTGTACTTGGTGAAGGTGGAGGCGCGCTATCCGTCAACTCAACAGCTGCAATATCGCTATTTCCAACCCAAAAAGCACACCGACACCAAGAAGAAGCACCTCGGCAAGCAGCTTGCGAGTCACCCAGGAGCTTTCGCAGCGCCACCGGGGCACCGACCGTCTACCGAGACTTTCGATAAGAATGAAATAGTGCTGGCATGGAATGTGGATGCGAAAGACCCCGAACGGAGTATACCGAACGAGCAATACGCGCAGATAGTCGTCGCTTTGCTTGCACAACAATCCAAACGCACGCGCAAGGACCTAGGTGACTTGAATGAATCGGATGATTCCGATGAAGACGAAGCTTTTGATAATTGCGTAGCGGTAGCGGTAGCACCTGAAGTGGACGCGTAAAGCAAGACGAAAAAAAACATGTAAATAATATGTGTATAACGTGTATATAGATTCCGAGTCAAAAGTTCTTTGTGTTTTCACTCCTCCTAGATTTCGAAAAAGTGCATTTGACCTCAATTTTGTACCATAAAAACCATTAAATTTAATGCACAACCTGCACTTGCATGTTCTTGACTGTTAAAATGCGGCTTTTTAATCCTATCATGAGGTAAATAAGGCAATATCATTTTCACATGAGAATATCATTTTCATCGAATAGTGTGTTTCCATCCCAGGCGTCCGAGCTTAGCCACTCATGGTGGCAATCTCGCAGTGGCTAAATAAAGCGCAAGTGGGGCCAAACCTGGCAGATATATAGTTCGGCGGTAATATATATCTAACTGGTGAGATAAACCCTGAGTTAAGGGTTGCGGAATCAGAACGGTAAAGTGTGTTTTGATAAAAAGAGGTATACACATAAATACTAACGGGTGTTTCCCGTCTACTGGTGACGGTCACCCAGCCTACTATAGGAAGTGACAGGTGACAGATTTGACTGTCGGTGTGTCACATCCAGCAGTATATATACAACACTACCCTCCAGCGGCGAAGTGGCTTGCTATTACCATCATCGTATGCCGTGGGATATCAATATATAATCAAAGAGCATGGTAATATATGTACCATGTTTGTCAGTATCGGAGAGACTGTGTCTTTTTTAAAATCCTCATGACTATATGTATAGTGGTGCTATACTGATGTCAACACCTTCTCTCTGAGTAATTTATTGATTTCAGATGTAATGTCGTGGCATAAAATATGTCCACGTCATTGGCACGAGTCATATTGTGTACATGCATACACGATCTTAGCGCAGGTCACAATACAGTGCCCGAGCATACGCGATTTTAGCGTAGGTTACATTGTGCCTCTATTTATTACATCTGAGAATATATGTTACTCATCTTTGTGAGTCTAGACAGCATTGTGCTGATTGCAATGCTTTCTCTGGTGACTTATATATCACAGATTATACCAATGTGGTGATCAGTCCAGTGCAATATTTTGTCACCGGAATGTACAGGGATTGTAAATGATTGCAATCCAGCCGGAGGAATAATCCCAACAGCTTATTCTGTACTAATGAATTCATCGGAGTTATACTCATTTCGACGATTCAAAAACCCATGTCATTGTAGTGATGACAGCTCATATGAATATATAGGGTTTTTATCAGAATGCTTTTATGTGATGTCAACATATTATGAACAATTCACTTGCATCTTTAGGACAAAGGAGTTACGCTTGGAAGGTCTTGCATGGTGGTCTCCCAACAGTTATCAGCTGTTATTCGGGTGCCACATTCTGCCTTCAGCACTGGGACTATATCAACCAGTGTTACAGCGATGCACTTGTCCTTCCCACTCTTATGTACGGCTATAATGCCAAAGTGCATCAGGTGGGATATATATATATATACATTATATAACTATCATCTTCTGATCCAGGATATGCAATTAAGCATGGTATCAGGTTATATGTTATGTATATAGTTCAGCATTTCAAACTTACTCGAGGATGTAAATGCTGAGCAATAGTCAACTTACAGTCACTGGGATGTAGTTTCCCATCCGAGTTTACACTTTATTAGTGATGGTGGATTTAACATTGTACAGATTTCAACGTTATGTGTGGATGCAGTGATTTTATCAAAAGCAATCCATCAAAAATCACCAGATCGGAATAAAAAATGGATATGTGTGTGATCCCATCCACCTTCTTCCCTCCTTGAGGAAGTGTGAACACATAGGCAGGTCAGTTGCCTATATACCTTATAGCTTATAGCTTACAGCTTATAGCTTGCAGTCCTTGTAGGAAGCAGCTCATACAGTTTTAGGGTTGTTGCCCCGAACAGTTCTTGGGCTGTTGCCCGAAATATTAACATGTCTGTGCTGATTACAGCATGATATATTTATGCCAAACATGAAGTTTATCCAATACAGTAATCACTCAGTAATAAGAAAACCCGCCAATAAGAAAGTAGCCAGCTTTCTCGGAGGGGGGGGGGGTACCCAAGTTGATGAAAATGGCTGGCTGGTTTTTTTGAGCTAAGAAAGTAGGGCGGTTTAAGAAATATGGGGGCTGGCTGGCAAGCCCAAGAGACAATCCGACAATTTCTTAAATTTAAGAAAATTTTGCTGGATTTTTAGCCCCTTTACTCTATTTTTCGGTATTTTTACATGATTCCATATGCAAATCTAATATGTATCGAACGCATGATTCCGGTCACGTTTCGGCCGAAACTGAAATTATTTTCTAGTGCGCCCACGATATGTATATGAGGCTACATGTGAGCTGAAATTCAGCCTATGCATGAGCTGAAATTCAGCCTATATATATATGAGGCTATATATGAGCTGAAATGCAGCCTATATATGAGGCTATATATGAGCTGAAATTCAGCCTATGTATGAGCTGAAATACAGCCTATATATGAGGCTATATTCAGTGGAGGTTGAGAGGCGGGCTCGGGGAGGGCTGCATTTTTGCTACGTACACTTGATTTGACACCGGCGATAAGAAGCTCCTTAAGCTCCATATAGTCGGACACGTCAATTAGACCGTCATCTAAATCCTTTTTCAACTCCTTGAGCTGGGCACGGCTTGCAGGGTCCATTTTGTGAGAGTGGAAAATTTTAAGAAAGTTGCTGAGCTAGGCGTGTGTCGATGTACATGGTTAAGAAAATGAGCTGGCTGGCCAAGAGATCGCGATTCACTATTCTTAAAATTCTCATAGGAGGCTGGAGCTGGCCGGGGGGGCGGGGGGGGTACCCAAGTTGAAGAGAATGGCTGGTTGGCTCCGAATCTCCGGTTTTCTTATTAATACTGAGTGATTA
>LGRX02033108.1:0-62741 GCA_001247695.2 Cymbomonas tetramitiformis | reverse complement strand
ATATATACGCGGTAAAGTCACAGAATCACACAGTGCCGGGTGCTCGGAAACGGAATAGCATAAAACTGGGAAGGCAGACATACGGACTGTCTAACTAGAGAAGGCTAACGTGACGGAGACACGGTCACGGGTGACACATGCCACACACAGTGAGGGGTGAAGCAAGGAGAAGCAGGCCCCCATACAGTGGGGGGGAAATCGGCTTCCCCGTGACACCACCTCACCCCGAAGGTGTGAGTGGCAATCCCAGAGCAAGCAAACCCTAAAACCTAAACCCAATGTTACTTAATGTCAGAGTTCAAGGGCCCATTGCAGCCAGCTAACAGCTGGCAAGATGCGGTGAAACTCTGTAAGCTAATTGCGGCTAAGTCTAGAATTGGTTGGCTGCAGTTGGTTGCGATGTGATCGTGCTTTCACTGAGCGGTGGCGGCGGTGTTCTCGAAGATGTCGAGGGGCATCCAGGCGACAAATTAACCAACCCCTGTGCGGTGCCAGAGCCAAAAGTAGCCTGGCACCTTGGCCTAAACAAGAATTTTGAAAATTTTCATTCAAAATTTAGGTCAAAATTCAGCCAAAAAAAAATGTCAAAATTTTGAAAAATATGGGGGGTCCGTAGGAAAAATATCCACCCCCGTCTGCAATTTTTAAAGTTGGACCCCCATCGATCGATATTTTTCGAAAATTTGTCGAAAAATCTGACAGAGACGGTCGAGACGGTGTCGGCTGTCGATGTCGATGTCGCCGCCCTTCCTTGCGTTCAGATTTACAATGTTCTTTGTCGACAGTAAGACGCAAGAACAGCCAACAGCGAACAGGGGAGGATCATCATCACCATGCTCGTCGAAGACTATTCTTCAGCTTCAGAATCCGATATATCTGATCTCGACGTCGAGGACAACACGAACAAGACAACTCTCCGCCCAGTACACCTAGACCTGGGACGTGACGATGGCGACTCATCGGAGGACAGCGACGACCGCGAACCGAGTCGCTTGGAGGCAGCGTATGCACGCACGCGAGCACAACCCCTAACAAACGCCTTCGACCAGTTAAAGCGGAAAAGGAGCTCCCAGCAGCATGCGGATAGCGAGCTGCCGCAGCAGCCGGCTTTAGCAGCGCACGAGCGAGAAAGGACACCTTCTCTGAAACCTCCCTCTGGAAAGAAGCGTGCAGGAGGGGGTGTACGCATCACGAAGGAGCCGAAGATCGAGCCCTCCAAGCGCATCACCGAATTTCCCGACCATTGTTTGCGAATCTCAGCAGGGAGGCTCTTTTGCGGTTGTTGCAAAGAGACCTTATCCCTCTTGAAGTAATCCGTCAAAACCCATGTGCTCAGCGCCAAACATCTTGGAGCTAAGGAAAACTTTGTCCTTAGGCGTAGGGATGATGAACACGTGCGTGATGTTCTGGTGGAGTATTTCAAGGAGTACGAGGACGAGGCAACCTTGATAACATCTCACCGCGACATAACATCTCACCGCAACATAACCGCTCACCGCAACATAACATCTCATTGCGACATAACATCTCACCGCGACATAACATCTCACCGCATTATTTCATCTCACCCGCGCATTACCACATCGCCGCGCCTCCGCACCGCCGCACCGCCGCGCCTCCGCGCCTCCCTCAGCGGCTCTACGGCTCCGAAAAAAAGAGGAAAATTTTCATCAAAATTTAGGCATCCTGAAAAAAAGGGCAAAAAAATATAGGTTCGGCCCCGAAAAATGGGTCAAAAAAATTTAGGCGATTTTTAAAAAAAAATCTTGCTTAGGCCAACTGGCACCACCAGAGCGAATGCGTCGATGAGAAGGGGTTGGGGAGGTGGAAGGTGAAAAATGCGGTAAGGGGGCGCGATTGAGCGCATTGGGAATGGCTCGAAAGGAACGATGGTGAGGGGCGAAGTGGGCGCGGTGGCAACATCACCACACACCACTAGATGGTGAACAGGTGGGGTGCAAGGCGAGGGCGAAGGGAGTGGAGGGACGAAGTCGAAGGAGTCAAAGCACTCGTTGTCGATGGCGAACGCGATGGACTCGAGTTTGGTGCTTGGTGCGTAAGCACCACCAAGCACCACCAGACCACAGTCAAAGGGGAGATGTTCTCGTCGAAGCGAGTCCAGGGCAGACCGAATTGCGGCCATACGCGTACGCTGGTGCAGCGAGGTCATGATCCCCGCGGCTGCAAAATCTGGAAGGCGCGTCGATAGGGTTTCGAGGCGTAAACGTAACTCCTCGAAAAATTAACCAAATCAAGCGATGGAGAAGTCAAATTGGGCCAGTTTTTGACGAGGAACACGGTGGTCACGTCAAAAATGCCGTAAGGCAAGTCAGTTTTCCGGCAGCAGAGGCGCTGCTGGCCAGAGCGTTGAAGGACGTCGAAGGAAGTAGCCGGCCAAGGTGAAGGAATAAGAAGGAAAGAGGGAATTTTGGCCGAGGGAGATCGTGTAAAATCAATCACAGACGGTAGAGAACACACGAAGCTGGACAAGGAAGTCGGGATGAGGTAGTTGCACTCAAACCGAAGTAAGTCCGAAGGAATTAGCCGGCCAGGGTGAAGGAACAAGAGGGAAAGAAGGAAGTTTGGCCGAAGGAAATCGTGGAGAACCAATCTCGTTGACGGTAGGCAGCCCACGATGTGAAATAAGGAAATCGGTTGCGTTCAATGCGCTCAAACCGGAAGGAACTTTAGAGTGAGAGGGAATTTTAGAATTGGCGAATAGCCAAAGCGAGCCGATGCCTACCGAAACACCACTTAGCGTGAAGTGGGTCGATAACCTGGCAGAAAGGGTGATATGAGGGTATATATATAATGGATATATATACGCGGTAAAGTCACAGAATCACACAGTGCCGGGTGCTCGGAAACGGAATAGCATAAAACTGGGAAGGCAGACATACGGACTGTCTAACTAGAGAAGGCTAACGTGACGGAGACACGGTCACGGGTGACACATGCCACACACAGTGAGGGGTGAAGCAAGGAGAAGCAGGCCCCCATACAATGGGGGGGAAATCGGCTTCCCCGTGAGGGACCTCGTTGGACCTTGCACCTTCTACGACGAGAGGGGCGGATAAGAAAAACTACAAGAATTACTTTCAAAAAAGCTCGTCTATTACGCTCAACGCCTGACGATGACGTGAGGGCTCCACGCCATCGCCACGTCCAGGCTGCGGCTGCAGGCGACGAGGCGAGTGGAGAGCTTCTGTTCACTAGAGCTGCACAACTTAAACTGGTCCGTTCATTTTTAACAGGGGTAATTTCCCGAATCTGACAGTCCATATAAAAAAGCCGACATCCTACGATCCTAGAGATCAAAATACGATATATTCCTTCGTCGCTCCCCAGAAATGTCTTCGGACCTTCCGATGTTTACGATCTGTCTTACGATCTGATATTCATGTTTACGATATGTACACATGAATATATGTGACCCATCATCACCATACTTAAGGAAATTCTGTTGAACAGCTGTTGGGGGCATTTTTGGGCATGCGCCATGAACATGCCACCACTATTGACTTGATGTTATGAGTGGGCGATGACGTATCATGGTGTATACCAATGGGGGGAAATACCATATCCTTGATTTGAAGCCTTTAGAGCACTCTCCATAGAGTACGCTTTTGTCACCTGGCAGCAGAACACCCCTGCACTTTCCACAAAGTCCTCCACTCGATAAACCGAGTTTGGTGGGCATTGAAGGGTTGAGGGACCTCGCCCAACTCCCCAATATGGACACTAATACTTCATAAATATCCAATAGTTGACTACCGTGGTAGTTATGGATGTTTCCGCCCTCATACTGATCCCATACTGCTAAAAACGAATTCGCCCTTACGGTGTTAAGGAACTTATACAGCTCATACAGTTCTAGGGTTGTTGCCCTACAGTTCTTGGGTTGTTGCCCTACAGTTCTTGGGTTGTTGCCCGATATATTGTCATAACTGTGCTGATTTCAGCATGACATAAATGCCAAACACCGAGTGTTTTATTTTATATAGTGGCATTTCAGGGTGTATAGGGTTACAGTGACCCTTATCACCTACAGTGACATTAGGATGTTACATGATATTAGTAACACTAAATTATGTCAAATTAAAGCAGTATGAACATTTTTTGAAGGAATTGAAGCAAAACTGCATTTAATATGTCACTGTATATCACGTGGTATTTAGGAGGTATGTTACACCCCTGTAACGTACACGTGATTTTCAGGGTGTTACAGGGTGTTACAAGTGCTGTAATATTTTGGGCATATTTATCAATAGCTGAATAATTGGAGTAGCGAAAAAAATCAAACCCAATTTTTCATTTTGAAATCATGCGTGTGAGTTTTTCACGCATTTAGTTACAGCCACTATATACACCCCTAGGTGTTACACACAATATTTTTAGGGTGTTACATGAGAAATGAATGTGCACATAATATTTTTCAGGTACCTTAATAGGTATAAAATGATATTCCGTGAAAAAATGGAGTCCAAACTTCAATTTTGAAATCTCCCGCAATGGGATTTTACCCATTTTCACCATTTCTGGCTATATATATATATGTGTGTGGCCATATATATAACACCCACAGTGTGTGTGCGTTATGTGCAACTTACAGAACTCATGTAACATATCTCACTTTTACACATGATATTTTTCATGGCATTTTCGTGAAGATATGTGATGGTCAACACATGGGGTTTTGCTGATTGAAACCCACGACCATGCAAAAAGTGGTGATAATGTGTGTGTTATCAACAATGACTTATAGTCACTGGTTGATGTCTGTCAGACATATATTTAACTTCTTAGGACTATCAACTCCGTAGATGACCTTTTCAGGCGAGATTACTCCTTGGTTCTGTCGCCTGTCTTTGGCAGTCGATCGCATAGCAAAGTCTCACGAGTGAGTCTGCTGGAGATCTGCTTTATATCTTTGGATCCATGATAGTTCTCTGGGTGGTGTTGCCACCCAGATACTAAGTAGTTGGAGCAATTGCTCATAATATTTCTACTATCTACTTTGTCAGATATCATGTTGAATTACTGATTTACTGTACAAAGTATGCACTGAATTGTGATCAGGTTTTTGATTCAATTGTCATAATGCATAAGTAGATAATGTAGTTGCTCCAGCGATTGTGTGGGATGCATGGACAATGCTCGACAGTGACCAACTGTTATTTGAGCACTGTATACTGCCTTCGGGTCTGGAGATATCTCCATCCAGCCCTTCAGCAGGTTGTTTGATCCTGTCCCATATGTATCGCCATCGCTTGACATCCAACACGCACATGTGTTTGTTGGATGGTATCTATGTATCATATGTTGATATAATACTTGATCATGTACACTTAGTGAGTCGGTGTAATGTCAACATACATAATGATGTCAGTGACTTGATCATTACACTTAGGAGTCAGTGTAATGTCATTATACATAATGATATCAGTGATTATAACAATACATAAGTCACTGTATAGGTACTTTCTGATTTAGTACACTATACTTATGTATAGGTACTTGCTGATTTAGTACACTATACCAAATTGATTTATCACATAAGATGATCTGTATACCACTAACAGCATGTAGCTAACATGATATATATCAACTTGGTTAGTGTATGTAATTCTGCATATCTCATCGGCAATGACGAGTTGCTTGGTATATTTCACACATGGCTCTGGTGAGTATTCCTTTCATTGATCAACAGTAGAACAGTATCCCATCCCAAATCCTACGTCAGGGAATACTGAGCTAATTACTGTCTTAAGATCATGATCGGCACCTTATACCAAGTGGGTTCGTTTATAGTTTAGACTTGCACAGCAGGTATGCTATGTGATATTTAATGCAACATCTGATGCACTGTTATATATGACTATGCATGCCAACTGTTATCGTGATCAAGTTGGCTGTATACATGTGTGCATATGTCAATGTATAACATGGTGGAATCATGCTGCATGGTATTGCTGCATGGTATAGTGATGCATGGTATTACTGCATGATATAGTGATGCATGGTATTGCTGCATGCACTTGGTATATACTGAATGGATTGTGTATGCTGCATGCATGTGTGTGTGTGTGTGTGTGTGTGTGATATGGCTACACACACAACATATGGTACACACACATATGATTGCACAGCATCCATATTCATCTGATGTCATATTATGTGTCCGACTGCAAACTTTGTATGTACATTTGCCAGTAAATGAATAAACATCATCTATGTATGCTATGTGCGAGCATCGCAGATATTGAATAACGTGCTGCATATATGAATTATGCACCCTCATCGCGCGTCGTCTGAGCATGATGAATCATAACAGGTGTGCGTATATCCTGACAAGCTAAACCATCGTATGCGCGTAGACGAGCGATTTTTGCAAACCATTTGCAATAACGAAATTTTGATGCGTGCGCTACACTGAACAATTAGTGCGGATAGCGAATTATCACTGTCGCTGATGTATGCGCTGCGAATGGTGAACATCTCTGTCGCCGGTATGTGTGGCATATGGTACGAATGCCATCGCACGTACGGATCATACAAACTGATGACGTTTTGATCATTCGCGCGTCAGTATGTCGCATATCGTGCAACCCTGCGAATGATAACAGTATATGTGTGCGATCTGTATGCGGTAATCACACCTTGTCGTTGTTATCCTCTGACGGTGTTTATGCGAGCGAATGCGTTCGCGACGGTAATTCCTCGCGCACTCCGTTCGCTATTGATTCTGCAGCGGTTGTTATTATTCGATATATGTCGTATATGTGCGATCACTGTCGCCCGTATGTATGCGCGATCCGCGAACCTGTTGCACACACAATATACAATATATCTCTATTGCTGCACTGCACACTTATGTGTCCTCGTTCGTCGCGTGGACGAGTAGAATACCACTGATAAGGCTCGCTATGCAAGCGATATGTATGGCACGGCTATTATTGAACGACAATAGCACGCGCAGAGTATTGTGGGTATGAGTGCAGTCTCTTCTCCAGAAGTGCTGCTCGAGCTCAATGCTCTCTCATTTACGCCAATGCCCCCACGCCTCTCAGGCGTTACCACAATTGGGTTGTGAACCCGAAGGCATTGGGTGAACAACAGTATCGGCTGATCGAATAAGCCATGTGATACCCGCATGGTGTTCAATTCATGCTAGAAGCGAAGACGAGTCTTCTCAGAACACTTCGGTTCTTCAAGACTTGTCTTGCTTCGCCATCTCGATGCCAATACCTGGCCTCTCGATGACAGGTGTCACTCATGATGGAAACACCGAAATGCTTCCAGTATAATTATATTGTTTGTTAGGGCTAGATAAAGAAGCCCTCAATATATCATACAAAAATACAAGTATGCGCTGTGCTGTGGAACGGCAAACACAAGCGTCAGAATATAGCGGGATGAGTTGCAGAACTTCAGTGAGAAGATACTGCTGAAGCCCAACGCTTCGCTCATCTATACCATACGTCTCCCATCGCATAGATGGTACCGCCATTGGGTTGTGAACCCGAGACGTTGGTTGAACGACCAGTATTGTGGTAACGAATAGTTCGTTCATACTGCGCATGCGTGTTCCGCACATGCTAAAAAGCCAAGATGGTTCTTGTTTGTACTTCAAGATGTATCTTGCTTTGCCATCTTCGAGTTCGACATACGAACTCTCGATGACAGGGTTATTCAAGGCTTTCCTTGAATAATGACAGATGATGTGACTTATCATCTGGCGACATGTACAGTCATAGTCGACCGTACTGACGACTGTCATAATAATATATGACACGACTCGACATGACATGACATGACATGGTATGACATGTCTGACAGGGATGACACGTATGACAAGTATTACACATATGTCATCGGTCATGATCCTGTATGGTATGACATGTCTGACAGGTATGACACGTATGACATGTATGACACATATGTCATCGGTCATGACCCTGACAGATCTCCCCTCTTAAAAGAGTTGTGACCTCACAACGGGCATACCTTAGTATATGTCTATGATGTCTTTGTTGTTGTCGCTTCTTGCTGGTACCAGTCTTCTTACACCGATTTGAGGCGTCCCTCATGGTGCTTTTAGGTTATTGGGGGGAACTGAGTCCACTTTAGTCCCTCACCTTACAGTTCTTAGGATGTAGCCCCCTTTGAAGTTCGTATCGTATTTCAGAGTGACGTTTCAAGGTTCAATGAATTGCGTTTCGTGATACAGATTGACGCTGGATTACTGATTGATCCACACGTATCGTGCGTCGGAGTGACGATTCAAAGCATCCGAAGTGTACGTTACGGATTATTTGCGCTAGCCGTCGTCGCTTTGCGAACGATGATCCCACGATTTAACGATTTATAATCGAACGATTCTCGGCCTGATATAATGCACCCAACCCTTCCTCCCCTCCTTAAGCTACTTTGGAGGATCATAGGCGGCAACGGGGAGCCCGTGTTTGTTTCCGGAGTTATTTCACCGGGGGCTTGTTTTATTGCAAAGAGAGTGGCCCTGCTTAACGGGATTGGACTTATAATCCTTACCCGGTCTGCTCACTCTAATATGGTCCAGTACGCACGCTTTGACGAACATCTATCGCGATGAGTGAGAATGGATTCGCCACGTACTAATGTGAAATTTATTTAGTTATGTTTGTCAAGCACAACTTAGGATCACAACTCCGTCTACCTCAGTCGATATCTCCGGTAGCTTCGGATGACTGGCCAAGAATCCGATGACAAACCACGGCTTTGGCAAAGGTAGCATTTAGCAGTTTTTATTTATCCACAGATATGATATCTCGCATGTGCGTATCTGTGCAAGGGTATGATTTGTACAAGGCTCACTACACCTTTAGCAAGGAAGGATCAATTTCCTGCTTCTATGCAACATAATGATAAAACATTAAGAGCAAGGTTATAGATGATCGACATGTATTAGTATATATTACAAGAAGTAAGGGCATGAGGCTTAATATAATGTTTAGCCTTCATAGGCAGCTATAATGTCTGCTGCATTGGTCAGCTCTGTGGCTTTGACCCAGGTGTCATGCTCAGGGCCGTAGCCTGCATATCGCGCTAAATAGTATTTGACACCTCTAGTGAACTTATCCGAGAGTATATGTGATATCTCAAACAGTGGTTGCCCTTCTTAGGTGATCATCTGTGGCAGAGGTAAAGGTGCTTGGATCGAGTCATTGTACAGCTCTAATCTGGAAACAGGCTGTACCGGATGAATACGGATATCGAGGTCTCCGAAATCTAACTCGTATGCACGGCCATGGCTAAGCACTTTGGAAATGGTGAACGGCCCAATATATGGCTGCTTAAAGTGTCTGCCTGCCTCTGTCAAACCAGTCCATTGAATAAACTCGGTCCGTAAAAGAACTTTCTGCCCAACTGCAAACTGCCGAGGCATGTGAGTCTTATTGAATCTGGCTTGGCTAATTTCTGCTGCTCGGAAAATGTTGTCTACCGCGTTGGCATGAACAGCCGAGTACTGGTCAAAATGATCTCGAATAGCTCTTTGTATTGGAACAGGAGCTTCTGGCGGAATAGTGATTACCAGGTCATGAGGCGAAAGTGGTTGCGCCATCGAGTCGAGATAAAACGGTGAATAACCAGTTGATGCAGAAACTGTGTTGTTAATTGCAAACTCCACCAGAGGCAACTTGTCCTCCCACGAATTGGCTGAAGTATCATTGCAACAACACCTGTGGATGAAAAATTACCATCTAATCAATTTATAAACCAGAGGATGGTGAAATCGAATCATGAATCAACAATTTGAAAAGTACCTGAGGATATCCTCGATGAAGGCATGGCTCCTCTCATTGGCAGCATTCGACTGTGGATGGTGTGAGGACGTCATGGACAATCTCGTACCAGTAGATTTCCACAGTGTCTGCCAGAATGTAGAGGTGAATCTGGGGTCTCGATCTGAGATGATGTTCCTCGGAAGACCATGGAGCTTGAAGATATGCTGCATATAGATAGAAGCAGTATGCTGAGCTGTCCAGGTCATGCTGAAGGGAATGAGATGACATCGATGAGAGAATTGGCACATTACCACAAATATACTGTCGTGTCCATTAGTGGTGATAGGCAGGTCAGTGATCCAATCAAGAGATACATCTAGCCATTTTGTCTTAGGCACGGAATATCGTATATGTGCCTGACCATAAGGCTTGTGTCGCCTCGTTTTCTGGCGCTGACAAACGGGGCACTCCCGAATGTACTTGATGGCTGCCGTTGTCATTCCTGGCCAATAATACCGGCTACGCAGAAGATGAAGCATGCGATTTTTGCCTACATGACCAGAAATAGTGGCTGAGTGGCACTCATGAAGGAGAATGTGGCGAAGCTGTGTGATCTCACCGTCATCTGTGGGGACTTTAGCTGTTGGTGGAATGTACAGCTGTCTGCCATATATGGTCTTACGATAGATTAACCCCTGAATGAGCTCGAAGCTGTAGCTGCTGACTGACTGTGATGAAGTCGGTGATGTCAGTTTAGCCAAAATAGTCTGTGCAAATGTATCACGATCATATTCGGATATAATGATGTCGTGTAGCTGATGAGCTGATGAAGAAGATATAAGAGCAATGAATGTAGGATCTGCAGATGGCATGACCTCGCTGATGTCCATGTGCTGAAGACAATCAGTGAGTTCAAAAAGTGCAGAGATACGAGTGAGTGCATCTGCGACCTTATTCTTATCGCCAGCAATATGCTCTATACGGAAGTTGTACTCGGAGAGCTCATCCAACCACCGTGCCTGTTTGGGGCTCAGTGTGGATTTGGTCTGGAAATAAACCAGTGGCTGATGATCTGAGCGTACAATGGTCTCAGGAGCTCCCAACAAGATGTGGCGAAAGAATCGGAAGCCCTCCACAATGGCAAATAGCTCGATCTCAGGAATAGGCCAACGTCTCTGTGTATCGGATAGAGTGACGCTGTGATAGCCACATGGCTTCATACCTTTTCCTTGATCCTGGAGTATCACTTGACCAACGTGTGTGCCTGATCCATCGACCTCCATAATAGATGGCAGTTTCTGATCTGGAAGCTGTAGTACTGGAGCGTTACAGATGGCACTTTTGAGGTTATCAAATGCCTGCTGCTGCTCAGATTCCCAGACAAACTCTGCATTATCTTTAAGGAGACGATTGAGTGGCTCGGCAACTTTGGAGAACTTTGGTATGAATCTCCTGAATTGACCGACCATGCCCAAGAATGACCGAAGGGATGACTTGCCATCTTTAGCCATACGGCGTAGAGACTGTTTTCCAACGGTAGAACCATAAGACACTGGAGGCTGAATTGCCATAACTGCTCGGATTCTGTCTTCGATGATGGACAAGCCTGCTTCAGAGATGTGATGTCCGATGAAGTCTATAGATCTGACGAACAACTCCACCTTCGTTGGAAGGCCTGATGAAGAACGGGTGTTCTCTGCAACGCTGGAGAAACTGTCGGACATGACTCACGTGGCTGTCAAAATCCGGACTGTATACGATGGTATCGTCCATGAAAATGACAAGGAACCGATCGATGAAGTCGAAGAATGCCCGATTTCCTACACGTAGAGTTGTTGCAGGAGCATTGGTCAATCCGAAAGGCATGACTGTCCACTCATAGGAACCGTATCTGGTGCGAATAGCTGTTTTGTGAATGTCATCTGGATGTATAGGGATCTGATGGAAAAACTGATTGAAGTCAAATCTGCTAAACCATCGTGCGCCTTTCAGCTGTTCAAGAAGGGTGTCGTGAGGTGGCAATGGATACGTGTCCTTAATTGTGATGTTATTAAGGGCTCGATAATCACAGCACATCCTCCACTTCCCACCTGGCTTAGGAGCGAAAATGATAGGACATCCATATGGAGATGATGACGGACGAAGGATACCCAAGTCGACATATTTGATGATCTGTCGTTTGAGTTCTTCCATCATGGGAACTGGGATGGTACGTACTGGCTGCGATGGTGGTTTGTGCCCAGGTTCAATGTTGATTCGATGATAACCACCTTCAAACCGTTCTGGCCTATGACCAGCTGGAAGATCCTCCTGGAATATGTCTGAAAAGTCTTCTCTCATCTGATCACGTGCTGCTGTGACCTCGGGGTCTTCCATAGTGGTGTCTGTGTCTGATGCTGTAAAGACCAGTTCACCGTCGACCTCTGAGAGAAAGAAGAGATAAGCTACGGCTTCTTCAGCCGAACCACTGGATCGAATGCGACGAAGGTGCTTTCTCATGGTGGTGGCGCTGACCAATTCCATTTCAGGAAGGTCATCTGAGTCTGGAGTCTGCTCAACTCTGGACAATACTGTGCGAATACTGGAGCCTGATGAATGCTTCCTAGTGATCGTCAGATTTTTGGTCTGAAAGTCAATGTGGGGATTTCTCCTCTCCAACCAATCTTGACCCAGAATGACAGTGAATGGTTTCATGTCAATGATGTAGAAATCTTCTGTATCCTTATACTTGCCCAGCGTAAATGTAGCTTTGGGAAGATAGGATGTGCATGGTAGTTGGCTTCCTCCAGCCAATCCCACTGAAAACGATGAAGAGTCTGTGGGTGCTATACCAAGCTGAGCAGCGAACTGTCTGTCGATGAAAGACGATGTGGCTCCTGGATCTACCAAAATGCGAGTACTCTGTCCATATACGTTCCCTTTGTACAACAACAGCTTCTTCTGTGATTTCAGTTGTGCTGTTTGAGACTGCATCTGTGCGATGTGCTCTGAGGGAGTGTCCATCTGCTGAAACTGCAATGTCAGACTGGAAAGGACTTCTTCTGAGATACTCTCAACCCGGCCACTTGCTTCAGTGGCATCTTCAGGCTGATCTATCCTCGGGGTGCTCTCAACACCGGTACCTGTGCAGTACCCTGAGAGTTTCCCTGAGGAGCTGGAGCTGAAGCTGGAACTGGAGCTGGAGTTGCAACTGCTGCATTGATGCTGTGCTGACTCTTCAGTTCCTTAACCAAGGTGTTGATCGTGTTGATGAGTTTGCCGGACCCATCCTTAGCACCCTGATTCTGCTGCTGCTGTCTCCGATTCTGGAAAGGACTCTGAGCTGGTGGCTTACCCTTAATCTCCTTTCCATCTGGGGTCTTGGTGGAATAACAATCCTTCTCGATGTGACCAACACGACCACAACGATTGCAAGACTTATCATTCTGTGATTTTCCTTTTCCTTTGCCCTTGCCTTTTCCACCTTTTCCCTTGTTCCGATTCTGATTGGAGTTCTGGCTGCCACTCTGATTCTGATTCCGATTTCTGTTGGATCTGTCATATGGCTTCTGGCCACGTCCTTTGTCCTTATCCTTCTTGGCTGGACCTCCGGATGACTGCTCCTTCTGACCCCGATAATGAAGGGTTTCTGATTGCTCTGAGTGAATGACGTAATTCAAATCAAGCAATATCTGTGTGGTTTCTTGCCACGACAGATTGTTCCTTTGCTCTTCTGTCAGGAATCTGAGTTGGAACTGTCTGCGGAGATCTGGATCCATACTGGTGACGAATCTGTCCTTTATTAGCACATCATTCAAATCAACTGCTGCTAGAGAAGCCAATGATGTAAATGTGCGCAAATAATCTGCAAAGGTTTGGGTTCCTTGAGTCAGTGCCATAAGGTGTTTCTTGGCTACTGATCTCTTGTGAGGATTACCAAATTGTCTGAGGAATGTCTGTCTGACCATCTCATAGGTGGCATGTGGCTGTTGTGCCAAGACCTGAAAATAGTGTCTGTCGTTATTCTGTATAAGAGTAATAAACACTGTAATCAAATCCTTGTCCTTGACTCCAGGATAGGTGAACTGGAAATATCTGTCCACCGTGTCCAACCAGACCTCTGCGTCCTGTCCTGATTTGAATTCCCTAGGTGGTGTCATTTTCACCTTTGGGACCAAACTAGGTGGAGCTGGTGCTGGGACTGAATCTGAATCTGGATCTGTAAAAACCATCGGAGGATTATCTTCTGTGTACTCGTTTTCTGGTTCCTTAGGCTCATTAGCAGGATCCCTAAATCGGCTCATATCTGGCTTCATACGACTGATGTTGTCATAGTAAACTATCTGGTCATATCTGGTTTGTGTGTCGGCATAACCAGCGATCCATTTCGGGACTTTAAACCGGCTGTATGCATCATATGAACCAAGAATGTCGAAAAACCATGTCGATGGATCTGGGTCGATATCAGGAATCTCATGCTCTTCCTCTTCGATTGTAACCATCTAAAAACAAAACACAGCACAAAAATACCTTCAGCTAATCGACTAACTGAGTGTGTGTGATTTATATGTTATATATGATATATCTGTATGTTTGCATACATGTAGTACATTTGTACATAATAATGAGGTAGGTATATATATCCACCACCTTCTTCCCCCCTCAAGGAAGTGTGTGATATAAGGCAGTTGTCAATTGCCTGTACCTCATAAATAGCATGCATTCCATATAGGAAGCATCTGTTACAGTTTTAGGGTTGTTGCCCGATATATAATCATGTATGTGTCGAATACAGCATGATATGTTAATGCCAAACACGAAGTTGTTCGAATATATAGTGGCATTTTAGGGCATGTTAGGTTACAGTGGCCCATATACCCAATAATGTGATTAGGGTGTTACATGGTATCAGTAACCCTAAAATAGGTAAAAATAAAGCAGTATAAATATTTTGCAACCATTTTTAAGCAAAACTGCATTTGATACCATACTGAATGTTAAGTGGTTTTCAGGAGGTATGTTACACCCCTGACACACACATTCAATTTTTAGGGTGTTACAGGGTGTTACACTTGCTGCGTAAATCAGGGATTGTTATTTGATAGCTAAATATTCATTGTAGCAAAAAAAATCAATCCGAAATTTTCAAAAGATTAAACGTACAGCATTTTGACCGATTTATTGTTACAGCCAATATGTAACCCCCCACATATTCCACACCTATTACCTAGGGTGTTACACGAGATATGGCATGTGTCATTATGATTTTCTCATACCTCAATAGGTATAAAATCATATTATCAAATAAAATAGGGTTCGATTTTCCATTTTCAAATCTATCGCAAACGGATTTCGCCCATTTTTGTCAGGGTCATGACCGATGGCATATGTGTCATACATGTCATACGTGTCATACCTGTCAGACATGTCATACCATGTCATGTCATGTCATGTCGGTCGTGTCATATATTATTATGACAGTCGGTCGTGTCATATATTATCATGACAGTCGGTCGAGTCATATATTATTATGACAGTCGTCAGTACGGTCGACCATGACTGTACCTGTCGTCAGATGATAATGTCACATCATCTGTCATTATTCAAGGAAAGACTTGAATGACCCTGTCATCGAGAGTTCGTATGTCGAACTCGAAGATGGCAAAGCAAGATACATCTTGAAGTACAAACAAGAACCATCTTGGCTTTAAGCATGTGCGGAACACGCACGCACAGTATGAACGAACTATTCGTTATCACAATACTGGTCGTTCAACCTACGTCTCGGGTTCACAACCCAATGGCGGTACTATCTATGATGATAGGAGACGTATGGTATAAGATGAGGAAGCGTTGGGCTTCAAGCAGATCTTCATTCAGAGACTGCACTCATCACCCGCTATTACTTTCACTTGCGTTGCTGTCCAACTTCGCAGTGTTAACTTGTATATTGATAATATATTCACGGCCTGTTTATCTCGCCGTATCATATGGCATTCTCCTAAAACTCGTCAAGGCACGAAAAGAGAACTCAAGTGAGTGCAGCGTCAGAGATAGTATATATCATATTGTTCGCAGGTTTGCAGGTGGGCGCATAAGCGACAGCGCTCGCAGTGATATTGAATATCTGCAACTCGAATAATATACGCTCGATATCGTCAGCATAAGAATTGCGCGAGGATTTTTCATCGCGAACATATTCGCAGCTGACAGCATCCGCAGAGAAGTCGTCTTGATTCTATAAGCGACAAGGTGTGCGCACAGTGTACGGAATGCATGCAAATGATGTCAAAATTCGCAGGAATGTCACAGTATGCGAGATGCAGATGCGCGAACGAAAATGATCGTCAGCACATATGATTTACATCAACTGCGACTGGACGCACAGAATTTCGTTTAACAGCGCGCTCGCATTCGTTCATGCGACGTACATCAGCGATCATCAGCATGCGACGTACATCAGCAATCGATTTTTGCAAATGCTCGTATGATGATTTTTAGCTCGTCAGCGCGATGTGCACTGATGTAATGCTCGTGTGCGCGATGTGCACGTCAGCGCGATGTCATGATTCATCTGATGCAATGGACGCACGTTTTTAGGGCGCATGATTCCTAACGCGTCTTTATGCAGCGATACATATAAAATGTGTACGCGCGTCAGTATCCTCTGCAGAATGATTGTATACTTGCAGGCATATTGCTGTGGACGCATGATCACCATACTGCTGTGGACGCATGATCACCATACTGTTGTGGACGCATGATCACCATACTGCTGTGGACGCATAGTCACTATACTGCTGTGAATGTATGATCACCATACTGCAACAATTCACACTATGATGTTCTGATGACTGCATCGATATTTCTAATGCCGATGATTAGAGTACAGCATTTCATACTTATCTGAAGTATAGTGTGCAAAATGTTTATTTGAGCATACACTAACTTACAGCACATATTACTTGCAGCATCTGAGTATATGTACATCTTATACTGAATGACTGCCACACTGTAAGTTGTGCATGCATTGGGATAACAGATGTTCTATATGATCCAACTTGATCACGATAACAGTTGGAATAGATGTGCACAAAGCATTCATTTGCAGTGCATGCTGACTATATTAGAACCCATACAGTATAAGGTGCCTGTTCAGTAATCTTAACACAGTAATTAGCTCAATATGACCCGGTGGAGTCGAGATACTCCTCGGACCACATATTGTTCTACAGTAAGTCGCGGTCTATAAGAAGCCGGCGGATTTTCGCTAGCGCTAGCGGCTTAATCTGGCGGACCGAAAATTTGGGTTTAGCGATGCCGATTTCTTATCGGTGCACATACGAAAATCTTCTTGTAGCGTGAAATATTTCTTAATCGTGCATCATCCAGTTCCCCGATCTGATCTAGCGTGTGCGATTTCTTATTTAAGTAGTAATGAATGATGCATTGTAGGTCAGACGTAGCGTAGCGATTTCTTATATTGGATGCCAAATTGCCAGTGATGCACCTATATCTATAACTTGTCTCAGGCTCGTCCTAGCCTACGTGGTTTCTTATTAGGGGCCTTATTAGACGTCCGGGGTCAGCTTCAATGTCTAGTTGTCTACTATGGGGTGGACGACCGTGAAGCGAGCCACTGCCTCGGTGAATATAGGTATGTTGGTGGTCTGCCTGAGGCTGAAATGACTAACGCCACGGATGGATCTTGGTCGGGTAGCACTGCGGAAGGCAAAGTAGGTTGATGCATGAAACTCACATTGCTGAATGCGATGATTATGCTAAGTGATGTTAGGATGAGACACTCACTATACGACCAGACTGGCTGTATGGGTACTGTAAGTCCAGGCTGGATAGTATATGTGTTGTAAGACCAAACTGAATAGTACACGTACTGTACGACCAAGCTGGATACACTATAATTATATATGTACAGTAATATGCCCAACTCTCGCTATTATCATAGTCATCGCATTATCTATATGCTTAAATATTCCCCGCGCGAAATCGCCTTAGTCATAATGCTAATGTGTGATATACCAACCACGATAAAGACCACTATACTTTTCCGTGCTGCTTGATTTCGACAATTTCTTAAAAGATATGTGTAACATGAGTATAGGGTTCGGTGAAACTAGCGTCTCGATTTCTTAATAAGGGGGATTTTCACATCTCTAGTTTGAAATTGCTTGCGGGTGGTTTCTTATGGGTTTCTTAGTTTTTGGCGAGAAATCTAGCGGGTGGTTTCTTGTAGGTACCGTTTCTTATAGACCGCGACTTACTGTACTGTGGATTACTGAAAGGATGCTCACCGGAGCTGTATGTGAAATATACCCAGCAACTCATTTTGTAAATGAGATTATTTTGGAATTACAATTACTCCTAAACTTAATATATCATGCTAGATGTATTCAGTGCATGGTATGCTGATAATCCTGCATGATGAACTGTCTGGAAATGTTGTAATGTCCAGAAGTTATCTTACTGCAAAGTGTGTAGAAGTGAACACACACACACACTGACAAAAAAGTGCTAATCAATAAGCACTGCATGCATGCACACACATTGCATTGTATGTATTAATATTCACTGATTCAAAGTGAATTGATTAACTTAAATATCTATCATGTATATGATAATGTAGATACCACTTTCCAAACACATGTGCGTGGAAAGTGTCAGCGATTGTGATAGATATGGGAACAGATAAATCAACATGCTGTAGGGCTGGATGGAGTTATCTCCAGACCCGAAGGCAAGATACTGCACCCATGCAACAGCTGGTAACTGTTGGGTGCAGTCCACTCGTCATTCCACATATCATCGCTGGAGCAACATCAACAACTACATTGCATAATGACAATTGATTCAGATTTGATCAGTTCAAATGCATGTAACTCTCAGATCAGTATCTACATGACATCTGATAATAGTTGTTGGGGACAGCACACACATACAAATGTGTTGTGTCAAATTGCTGTGATTATATCAAGCAATGTCCAGATATGTTCTAAATAAGAAATATCATTTTGATAAATCTTAGAGCACAGACCTATGCTCAGAACAGATCATAGATTGACAAATATCACTAAAGTGGATGTTCCTAAATGGATGTTCCCACTTAAGTTGATAAATCTATATATCATCAGAATGTACATTTACTGCCATGGGTTTAAATCAGTAAAACCCAGAAATGCTGTCAACCTTAGATGTTGATATACAGCATAATTTACTTATTCGCCATGAAATTTGTCATGTGCAAAAGTAAAGTTTATTGCAGTGATTCTGTACTTTACATTCCACATACACAGAGATATGTACATAAATCAACATATATATATATGTTGAAAAACAGCCAAAATCGGTAAAATTCTTTGGCGATTAATTTGAAAATTGAAAATTGGACCTTGTTTTATTTGATATTATGATTTTATACCTATTAAGGTATGAGGAAATCATAATGACACATGTCATATCTCGTGTAACACCCTAGATAATAGGTGTGGAATATGTAGGGGTGTACATATTGGCTGTAACAATAAATCGGTCAAAATGTTCTACGTGTAATCTTTTGAAAATTTGGGATTGATTTTTTTGCTATAACGAATATTTAGCTATCAAATAACAATCCCTGAATGACATAACACGTGTAACACCCTGTAACACCCTAAAATCTGAATGTGTGTGTCAGGGGGTGTAACGTACCTTCTGAACACCATGTAACATTCAGTTTGGTATCAAATGCAGTTTTGCTTAAAAACATTTGCAAAATATTTATACTGCTTATTTTTTACCTATTTTAGGGTTAGTGATACCATGTAACACCCTAATCATATTATTGGGTATATGGGCCGCTGTAACCTGACATGCCCAAAAATGCCACTATAATTTCGAAAAACTTCGTGTTTGGCATGATTATATTTCGGGCAACAACCCAAGAACTGTTGGGCAACAACCCAAGAACTGTTGGGCAACAACCCAAGAACTGTTGGGCAACAACCCTAAAACGTATGAGTTGCTTCCTACGGTAATCACTCAGTAATAAGAAAACCCGCCAATAAGAAAGTAGCCAGCTTTCTCGGAGGGGGGGGGGGTACCCAAGTTGATGAAAATGGCTGGCTGGTTTTTTTGAGCTAAGAAAGTAGGGTGGTTTAAGAAATATGGGGGCTGGCTGGCAAGCCCAAGAGACAATCCGACAATTTCTTAAATTTAAGAAAATTTTGCTGGATTTTTAGCCTTTTTACTCTATTTTTCGGTATTTTTACATGATTCCATATGCAAATCTAATATGTATCGAACGCATGATTCCGGTCACGTTTCGGCCGAAACTGAAATTATTTTCTAGTGCGCCCACGATATGTATATGAGGCTACATGTGAGCTGAAATTCAGCCTATGCATGAGCTGAAATTCAGCCTATATATATATGAGGCTATATATGAGCTGAAATGCAGCCTATATATGAGGCTATATATGAGCTGAAATTCAGCCTATGTATGAGCTGAAATACAGCCTATATATGAGGCTATATTCAGTGGAGGTTGAGAGGCGGGCTCGGGGAGGGCTGCATTTTTGCTACGTACACTTGATTTGACACCGGCGATAAGAAGCTCCTTAAGCTCCATATAGTCGGACACGTCAATTAGACCGTCATCTAAATCCTTTTTCAACTCCTTGAGCTGGGCACGGCTTGCAGGGTCCATTTTGTGAGAGTGGAAAATTTTAAGAAAGTTGCTGAGCTAGGCGTGTGTCGATGTACATGGTTAAGAAAATGAGCTGGCTGGCCAAGAGATCGCGATTCACTATTCTTAAAATTCTCATAGGAGGCTGGAGCTGGCCGGGGGGGCGGGGGGGGTACCCAAGTTGAAGAGAATGGCTGGTTGGCTCCGAATCTCCGGTTTTCTTATTAATACTGAGTGATTACTGTATAAGGACTGCAAGCTATAAGCTATAAGCTATATAAGCAACTGACTACCTATGTGTTCACACTTCCTCAAGGGGGGAAGAAGGTGGAAGGATTCACACATATCCATTTCATATTCCGATCTGGTGATTTCTGATGGATTGCTTTTGATAAAATCACTGCATCCACAAATAACGTTGAAATCTGTACAACGTTAAATCCACCATCACTAATAAAGTGTAAACTCGGATGGGAAACTATATTCCAATGACTATAAGTTGACTTTTGCTCAGCATTTACATTCTCGAGTAAGTTTGGAATGCTGAACTATATACATAACATATAACCTGATACCATGCTTAATTGCATTTCTTGGATCAGAAGATGATAGTTGGCTACTACCCAAATTCATGGTCCTACCACAAGGACCAATGGGAAATTGCGGTTTCGATCACTAAATCGACTATTTGAGGCACAGGCAACATTTGCACATGATATTTATGAGTTAAATGAATTTTATTTCTTATAGCGACGGCCCCCATGAGACTTTAGGTGTGTGGTTGAACGACACGCTTTAGGGGTGTAATTTCACCAAAAGCTTGAAGAAAATGGTGGTCCTACCACAAGGACCACCGTTATTTTGAGTATTAGGAGTCACATGGGGGGCTCACGGTGATGCTCGTGGTTATACATCTTGAGTTTATGAACAAATAAGATAACTGAATCGGTTACTTCGCACCCTCATCATCATTTCCGCTCTATTTCAGCATGGCGCATGTTCAACACAATGCAAATTCCGAATTTAGTGAATTTCGGACTTTAGAAATTGGCATTCATCCATTCTAAAATGTACACGCCAGTCGAAAAATAAGATATTTGGATGATGTTAGACTTTCAGAAATTCGCAATACACATATACTTGAAGATTTAATGTGCCGCACACACCAACCTTGCGATATATGCCCTCTAGCAAGCAATTATGATGGCTGGCTGGTCAGCTCGCGTGACCACTGTTTTAGGGGGGAAACCAACGAGCCAATATATTAGAGGGGAAGCCAACGAGCCAACGAGCCAATATATGCATTCCAACCGGGCCTACCGCCCAAATATGATTGGGACATATGTATAGGTTCAATTTGATGGTATCCGCGCAGGTGTAGTGTTGATATATGATTGGTAAAAAATTATTGAAGATGAGTCACTAATTTGCCACATTTTGAATGTTCCAAAAAATCCGTTTTGAAAAATTTGAGTGTAGAGGTTTGAAATGCGTTCGTCATGGATATATGGGATGGATATAGGCCAAACCAGCGTTCGAATAAATTAATATAGGACCTATATATACCACCTTTCATTGGTTAGACACCACAAATCACGGGAGATGGCCAATTAAATTATCGGAACAATGGTCCTCGTGGTAGGATCGACGATTTGGTCCTACCACAAGGACTGCGGGGCAGTAGCCATAAGAGTGGGAAGGACAAGTGCATCGTTGAAAAACTGGTTGATATAGTCCCAGTGCTGAAGGCAGAAATTGGCACCCGAATAACAGCTGATAACTGTTGGTGACCACCATGCAAGACCTTCCAAGCGTACTCCTTTGATCCTGAGATGCAAGCGAATTGTTCATAATATGTTGACATCACATAAAAGCATTCTGATAAAAACCCTATATATTCACATGAGTTGTCATCACTACAATGACATGGGTTTTTGAATCGTCGAAATGAGTACAACTCCGATGAATTCATTAGTACAGAATAAGCTGTTGGGATTATTCCTCCGGCTGGATTGCAATCATTCACAATCCCTGTACATTCCGGTGACAAAATATTGCACTGGACTAATCACCACATTTGGTATAATCTGTGATATATAAGTCACCAGAGAAAGCATTGCAATCAGCACAATGCTGTCTAGACTCGCAAAGATGAGTAACAGATATTCTCAGATGTAATAAATAGAGGCACAATGTGACCTATGCTAAAATCGCGTATGCTCGGGCACTATATTGTGACCTGCGCTAAGATCGTGTATGCATGGACACAACATGACTCGTGCCAATGACGTGGACATATTTTATGCCACGACATCACATCTGAAATCAATAAATCACTCAGAGAGAAGGTGTTGACATCAGTATAGCACCATTATACATATAGTCATGAGGATTTTAAAGAGGACACAGTCTCTCCGATATTGACAAACATGGTACATATATTACCATGCTCTCTGATTATATATTGATATCCCACGGCATATGATGATGGTAATAGCAAACCACTTCGCCGCTGGAGGGTAGTATTGTATATATACAGCACATGCTTGGGCACTATATTACCCACGCTGATGACGTGGATTCGGGCTGCATCCTAATAACTGCAATGCACCTTCGGTGCAATGGGCTGCAACCCGAGAACTGCTATCCAGCTTCCTAGAAAGCTTCCACGTCATCACATAGAGGTCGGACCTCTGTTGTATTTGAACGGCGCTTGACAACCGCCTAGCAATACACTTCCTTGAGGGGGGAAGATGATAAGCTAGAAATACAACTAAAACCCAAATAAATAATAAAGACAAATAATAAAACAAATATAAGTTGCATCATGTTTTTGTTTTGGTAAGCCTGACTGTATACAGTCAAACCATGCAGAACTCCATAAAGTTGACACATACATCAGCCATGACATACATATGAGCTTGATTTTGAAGACCTAGACATTGTATACATCCAGTCTAACATGTATCCAGACAAGAATTGTATATTGACACGGTGCAAGCACTATAGCCTCTGCCACCGATGATCATTGAAAAGGGCAACCATTCTTGATATTTCATACATATCATCTGATTGTATCATTAAAGGTGTCAAGAGTACTCAATGCAATATGCAGGCTACGGCCTTAGTACAACACCTAGAAAGGTCAAAGCCACTGAGCTAACCAATGCAGCATAAATGCTAGCTGCCTTGAAGGCTATACAATAAGCCTATTGCCCTTATGTCTTGATATGTATCCATGTATTGGCATCTCTTTGAGGTAATTATGCCTACTGAATGAGCCATACCAACCATCTTGTCTTCATTGATCATTACATATCTGATCATATCACCATTGAGCAATGCCTATTCTGTGAGATTATATATCACGAGGCATTTCATTAGTGCACATTAAACAATTGTAGTGCAGCAAAGATCATCAGCTCTTCATCATACCAAAAGGTTGAGTTGTTGTCAAAAGTATTGATTTGTCAGACACCATTTCTCAGAGGTCTATTCATCATGAAAAACATAATCTGTGCAATCATGGCTATTCAGCCTCCGACATAACTAACATAGCTATTTAGCTTATGACCCAACCGTTGTTAAGCAGCCTCCACGCCACATGACTAAAAGATGGCAAATAATCTCTTCGGTCATTCTTGGGCACAGAGCAATCAAGCACAACCAATTCAGGATGTTTATCCCAAAACTCTCCAAGAGTTATTCATGTTTTGCATATGTCATATAAACAGCCAATATACCGCCCTATGATGGGAGTCATCTCCTTCAGCGAGGGGAAGTGGTTATGCTGTAAAGTTGACCAATCTGATCATCATCATAAAAGTGACAGATTTGAGAAAATCGATTGAAACTTGTATTGAAAATGACTATTCCTTACAATAAGGTATTGCACCTAAGGAAATAAAGGTTTCATCGTCTGAAATAGGAAAAGAGTTTTACATTGACTCTAGTTCCTGAATCCAGAATCACATAGAAAATATGTTCTATCCTGTGCATACGTATAAAAAGTACATTAGATTCAGATTCTGAGCATACAAGTGGGCTTGAATGCACTCAAATTTGTATTGAGTTGCAATTGTCCAAAGTTTTATTCTGACATCATTATTTATTTGTGGAATAGCATACAATGGTATAAACCATCCACATATAGATTGACATCATACTTGTGGTTTCATATCATTTTGGCACATAAGACAAGCATGCTTCATTGAGGAATAAAGACTCTTTGAAAAGCTCATTCTGGAATGTTTAGAAATTTGTTGCCTCGTTCATTAGGCCACGAAGTCTTGGAAAAACCATGTCGGGACTTGAACCCGCAATCTGCATACGGTTTCCAAGCGCAGTTCATCCTCATTCTGAAAAGTGACAGAAATTTTATAGTCATCAACAAGTCACAATTCTATCGGATTGAAATGACACATTCATCATTCATACTTCTTTACCATGACACGTCTCTGAATAGTGTTTGCCCAAAAATAAAATGGGCACCATTGAGATAAGTGATCATGTACTGAAGAAATACACATATCACTAGGCAATGCCATGTCCTAGTCATAATGAAATGACATACCAGCCATTCATCAAGTACAAAAATGCAGCTTATACTAAGTTGTTGTCATTTTAGACACTTCTTGATTGACTCTCCATTAGCTTCGATACCAAAGTTAACTTCGGTACCATCACTGATTTCATTGTTCATTATGGCAATCATTATCCAGAATCATTGTCTAAGTTGGGTACACTATAGTGACCCTGAACTGACAAAGTATGTGGGCTGCAACCCAACGACTGCATTTGGCATCATTTGGCATTTGCCACATTCAAAAACGTCAGGCATATTGCCAATATTACGTAAGAAAATCAATGTTCAGATTGACATTGTTACCTCTAAAGCATTCGATGAGTAATCTCAGTCTGATTCTCTATCAAACCATTTTTCACATAACATAATGATTGAATAACATCCTCCATTTGATACATATCTTTTTACGAGGGGGAGGAAGAGTATAGATTCATTCATTTTTCATACAGCTGCCACAAATTGATTTACATCATTGTGATTTTGCTTGGAAGATTAAAAATCTTATCAAAAGTTCCAGCATCTGTGTATAGCAGCCGTAAAGTTGATGACACGGTACATCATGCCGATTGAAACATCAAATGAAGTCTTATTTGATTTACTGACACATAAAGTTCATTATGAAGAAATCATAGATACATATTTCTCCGGCTCTATCATATTATATGAAGGGCACTGACATAGGAGAACGATGGGTTTTCAAATGTGAATAAGCTATATTGTAAGCTTACGACCATCACTTTGACGTCAACAGCCTAAGATGCTGATTGTCGAAATTCAAGAGTTGAAGGATTCGATGAATCAACCTTGATACATGTGTTTTGATTGATAAATCGTTGATCCATGGTTTCTCCCCAAATCTTGAGAAGCTGGCACACAAGTTGTTGCCAATGTCTTAAGGAAAGCATCTGAGCAAAGGCTTGCCAGTTGTGCCATCAGGCATCGAATTCCATAACAGCAAAGCCAAGTGAGTAAATCCGCCACTCTAGCTATTTGCCCGTCATTCCTTCCAGGTTCATGCCAAGAGACAATTCATCAAAGTCATACACCAATGCATAAGTCACATGCATGGTTGCACAGTTTGTATCCGAATGCCATTCCATCAAGGTTAAGCATCTTGACAGTAACTCTGGCCAACCAAAAGCCTTCCTGTCTTCGGATATCTTGAGCATTCTCATTTCCAGCTCCATTATGGACTAGGAAGCATCATGACTGTGCCTCGCCAGGACGCTAATCCTCAAAGCCGCACACTTGAGGCGAGCCTTATGAGACAGTGACCTTTGGCTTGTGGGGCGTCAACCCCTTATCAAATCCTGAACCCTTGTTAACACCTGGATACATTTATCATAATGCAACTTAAGTGGGATTATAAGTTCCATATAATCATATTGTCTACGTATGCTGAAGGCATAACTGCCGCATATGGTCACAATAGGTCGCAGCTTCTATAACATTGTGGCTTCTGAGTCAAAAGCTGATAGCCGACCTAATAATAATCAGGCCGTGGAAACATGTACCCAAGAGGTTTTCGTCGATCGGTCGTATATAATCAGGGCTGCATCCCAAGAACTGCAGGGCTGCATCCCAAGAACTGCAGGGCTGCATCCCAAGAACTGCGATGCGCCTTTGGTGCAATGGGCTGCAACCCGAGAACTGCAGGGTTATATCCCTAACATTTTTACCCTGCATCAAATTGATATGACAGGAGCAGGAATTGATCCTTCCTTGCTAAGGTGTAGTGAGCCTTGTATAAATCATACCCTTACACAGATACGCATATGCGGGTACCAATATCTGTGAAAAACTGCTAATGCTACCTTTGCCAAGACCGTGGTTTGTCATCACTACTAAGAATCGAACTCTTACTTTCGGTTACTGTCGCTTACTTTTGGTTATAGATGGTTATCGTTTGGTTACTTTTCGCTTATAAATGCCCACAGTGAATATATAAAAGATGGTAGTTGATTATTGGCCCGGAGTGATATACGCCGGGTATAATTAAGGAAAAGTAACCAAACGGAGGTAGGAGGAAGCTTCCTACATGTTACGTGGGTAATAGATGCCAGGGATGCGAACCTATATATAGAAAGTAAGTAAAAGTAAGGATTCTATATGAACGGAGGCTTGTGATTGGTTCTAAAGGTAAGGATACGCACACGTGTAAGCACGGGGTACAAGGTGTGATTTATAAATATTCCACATGCACGCATGGGATTGGTTCGAAGTTTAAGCAACTGTCCACGTGTGGACACGACGATGCAGCCAAGTGTATAAAGATATTTACCAATGCTACGATGTGATTGGTCCGAGATTCAATGAGAGTTACTAGCCAGGCAGGTGGGTCCACGACTATAGTACTGTATCTACATATATACGTATATATTGGCGGTTTCCATCACTACGCACGGACTAGATATATAGGGGCATCTGACAGCCCGCTTGTTTGCCTGCATGGTGTCGCTGATGATATGGATACATACAAGTAAGGCCACGATAAGTTGGCCTCCCAGTCGAGTGATGGCATTGGCAGAGCATTTCCCTTGCCACAAGAAATGATGGAGTAGTCATATGGCGCTTCAGTAGCTGCCAGTACGTACCTCGCGCAGCAGGTGCACCACATGGTAGTGGTTACCATTACCATCGGTCGGTTCAAAAAACAACGCCTTCGGCCCGATGTACGTGCAAGGCAAAATCAGTTCCACGGAATCATGCTTGTCGACGACTGTGATCCCCTGCTTCTTGTAATATGCGTCTTCCACCTCTCGGTAGGCCAGCATTCTGGCCAGGTGACATATGGGTACTTGGCTGGGGTCGGCGACCAGGTAATAGGCCATAACCTTGGCGTATGGGCGCCCAAAAGGCACCTCCACCCCCGTGGGAAGGTCTCCCGACCCATGGTCCAAGATGGACACGTGGTACGACACCCGTTTCACCGCTCGTGTGTACATGGCGGATGTGTACACCTCCCCACCCAGGGACATTCTCACAAACACAGCAGTACTGAAAGGGAGCGGCGTCTCACATTGGGAATGGGCGTCAGGCAGGGCATCCCCGCCCAGCGCAGCTGCCTGAGTCATCTCCACATCCACCGCACACGACGTCGGAGCCTCGGTGTGCATGGACATGAATTTCAGTAGCGTTGCGAACACACCGCCGGATCGAAGGGAGGGCGATACCATTGAGCCGCGGGCCACCCACTTGCCGGCACCCATGAAATAGCAGGCAACCGTCTTGTCCTCGGCACCTGGGTCCCTCAGGGAGTTGGCGCCGCGTGGAGCCAGGGAACGCAGAGCGACAGCCAGCTCATGCATTTCGCGTCGGTTTGGGTACTTCCTAATGAACTCCTGCAGCGCCCTCTTCTCGCAGAGGGCGTTCATGATGGCCTGTACAGGCAAGTACTTCACGCCAGACGCCTTCACGATTCCCTTGGCCCGCTGTATTGCACGCTCCACCCACAACTCCAGGGCGGCGCCTAAATCCCCCACGTATTGCTCCTGCCGGAACAGGTGCACCACTGCAAGCCGCATGTTGAACGTCAACATTTTGTCCGGCCCCGTGAGCTCCATAATTTTGGCATGCGCCCACAGATTGTCCTTCGCTGCCTTCTGGGCTTGCATGACAACTGCTTCGTTGTAGGCCTCCCCGGCTACCACACTGCCTCGCACATAATGCAGAACCGCCCGTCGAAGATGTTGCCACGCATCCTCCATCTGGATGTTCCAGTTAAACAGAACCTTTCCGAACACCAGCGGGCTGTAGTACAGAATAAAATTCAAAAAAATCCTCCATTGTGTACATTCCTGCACCCCCCCCGCTCTTATATATTAGCACAGAACGTGGACGGATCCTAAACCCAAAATGAACGTTCAACAGGAAAGCATTGTGGCGGTCGGCGACGTTGTCTGCCCCCATACCCACAGGCTGTTCTTGCCTGATGCAGCAGGTACAACTTGTTATATTATGACAACTTCATCGGCTGGTTACCCTTGCAGTGGTGATGGGGGGTGTCGAACGCACCGAAGTACTTCACCACGTCGTGGTATGGCCGACCAACGTCATGCGGTGGTTGAATGCGCGCGGCCCTCGATTGGAGGAGCTCAAGCAATTTTGGTGGCAAACATAAATGCGGATGGGTGTTGCTTTTCATCCTCCCCAAAAGTAGCTTCAGATAAGCCTTCCCAATACCATAGAACACGCAGTGCCCAAACGGGTGCGCAATTGCCCGCATTGGATCGTAGTACGGGAGGCGCTCCAATGCCCCTCGCCCATGTCTGCCTGTTGCGCATGGCTCCGCCTCGCCTGACTCTGTTTTCCTAACCAGCTCCTGGTGTTTCTTTTTGCTCAGCATCAGTTCTGGGTCGTCCGCAAAAACCTCGGTTTTCCCGTCATCCGTTTCCCACCCGTTGAGCTCCACCGCCTTCGCGTATCCCCGGAAATACATTCCTTTCCCACCAGGGCCCGGGGTTCCCTCAAAAAGGCTGTATGGATCGGCACGATAGCTACCAACTCCCATAAACCTGCCCATGGTGCACCTCATCACCGTGTCTGCGTACACCAATCCGAGCACCACCTTCAATGTGTACGACCTCTTGAGGAAGGCATCGTACACTACGAAAGGATTGGACGCATCCCGCTTCCCGTGCATCAAGTGCAACAACTCATCCTCGAATAGTGACCATAACACCAGCGGATTTTTCTCCTTCTGCCTGGGCCCTTTGGTCATCCACAGATTCTCATGATACTTATCACGCTGCCGCACCTGTTAGTGCACAGCCCCACACAACCCCTGTCACACACTCATGCCTTTTAACAAAGGCATCAGCGGACATCATGCATGCCCTGGACATCGCCTCCCTTTGCACCTTTCACCACGCGACTCGCTTCACGCACTGCTACGAACCTGCGCCTCTCAGAACACATGCGACTGGGAAACATTCGTAACATCCATGTACCGATATGTGAAGGTCTTCGCTCTTTATCACAGCCACCCCCATATCTCAGATCTTCCTGGCAGCAGTCCAGTATCAACCACCATAGGCTCTGGGCCACGAATGCAGTCTGCACCCGGCCCGTGATGACAGTTGGCACGGTTCGCTTGCTGTCGTCGTCGGAAACCCCTCGCAGCCCGTCGTGCGGATCACGAATGAAGATCCGCACAAGCAGTGCTCCCACCGCCCACATATCCGTCGCGGCAGTGGGACCAGTTCGCGAATACTCGGGGGCATACACAGACCCTGGCGCTTGGTTTAGGGGCGCCGCCGAGGCCCAGCGCTCCCTGTGGAAGCCGTCGACCGGCAGGCCGGCTCGGTGCTCTCGACGCGCCAATCCGAAGTCAATGAACACCATGCTATCTGGCCTGGTAGGGCAGAGCACGACGTTGCCTGCCCGCAGGTCTCCATGCGCAATGCCTGCTCCGTGTAGCTCGCGTAGTCCGCCGAGCAGCCGGAGGCACAGCTGCTTCTTGAAGGCCAGGGATAGCGGGGAGGTTGGAGAATCTAAGAACCGCTCCAGGGAGACCCCGTGGTCCCCAAACATGAGGAACGGGATGGGAGCACACTCCGACCCTGGCTTCAGGCGAATCCCAAAGTGCTGTGGAGGCGCCACGAACTCAGGTGCCTCCCGCCACGCGAGGGTAGCCATGTACAACTCCCGCGCACACTCCATGAACCTCTGACCTCGCGTGAAACTGCTCCGGCTGAACTCCTTGTAAGTCATGGGGACAGTCTGGTTCAGGGAGCACCCGATCTTCAGCTTCCCGTACCCGCCTCGAGCATCGGTTGCCTCCCCCAAAGCCGTTTTGAATCGGATGGCTGCATGCCGAACCTCCCCAATTCCGCATGCCATCGCCAGCGCGCGCAGGACTGCCGGGTCGTCGAACCGGGAGCATAACGACTGCCGCTTATCCGATGCCGTGAGATCAGCCCAATGGTCCACACAAGGTCCGACGAACAGGGTGCGCGGCGGCGCCACTTTCCCCTGAGCTTCGGCCATCGAGGCAACGGCGTTTAAGGCAGCGCTCCGCGCCGAAGCTCCCTTGATTTTTTTCATTCTCCGGCGACTCGCGGTGGAGCGCCTCGGTTTTTTCTTTGCGCCCTCGGCGGACTAGGAATAGGACATATCCCCACCCCTTTCCAGTGATTTCCAGCACGGACCACCAGGACCAGGGCGGCAACCGGAAAATACCCGTAGGTTCCGCCGGATTTTCAAAAACAATGGACAGCGCTTCCGCAGGAAATGCCACAGCCAGCACTGACTAGTCAACAGGAACGGTTGCGAAGGACCGACCGAACCAAGGAGCGACATGACCTGGTTGGGGCGTCCAACCACGGCTCTGGCGGTGCGTCGAGACAAGGTGTTAACACGCCTTCCCGATACTTACATGAGGTAACATCCTCTCCGTCCAGGCTTCTGTCCGGAGATAACATACTCCCCCTTCAGGCTTGTTAGACACTTTCAAGAAGGACACCGGAAAGACCCACGTGTGCATTTCCAAAGAAGAAATAACATGCTGTAAGGGAATACAACCCAGGCAAGGGGAGACTCGATACTATTTACAGAATGTACTTTTTACATCATGTACAAACACATGTTGAAGAAACCGACAGTTGCGACACCGACAGTTGCGAAGAACCAAGGAACAACATGACCTGGTTTGGGCGTCCTACCACGGCTCTGGGGGCGCGTCGAGACAAGGTCTTAACACGCGTTCCCGATCCACTGGCCGACAGACATTCCCACGAATAAAGGTTCGCCGCGGCTCTGGGTGCGCGTCGAGCACAAGTCTTAACACGCGTTCCCGAGCCACCGGCCTCCAAACCCTCATCCACATACGACAAGGTATGTAATATGACAACAAAGAAGACTAAAACTACAACTTTGGAAGGGCGCGTGGTTGAGGAGCTATCCTCCCAACGCCGCCTACTGCCTCCGCAGACCCACGTTCAAAGATACAAGGGACGTCTTGAGTAAACAACAAAACAGAGCCAGGGAAACCTCAGCTGGCGTACCCGCCCGGAGATATGATGCTGCAGCGGGCACTGACTACTCAACACCGACAGTTGCGAAGAACCAAGGAACAACATGACCTGGTTTGGGCGTCCTACCACGGCTCTGGGGGCGCGTCGAGACAAGGTCTTAACACGCGTTCCCGATCCACTGGCCGACAGACATTCCCACGAATAAAGGTTCGCCGCGGCTCTGGGTGCGCGTCGAGCACAAGTCTTAACACGCGTTCCCGAGCCACCGGCCTCCAAACCCTCATCCACATACGACAAGGTATGTAATATGACAACAAAGAAGACTAAAACTACAACTTTGGAAGGGCGCGTGGTTGAGGAGCTATCCTCCCAACGCCGCCTACTGCCTCCGCAGACCCAGGTGCAAAGATACAAGGGGCGTCTTGAGTAAACAACAAAACAGAGCCAGGGAAACCTCAGCTGGCGTACCCGCCCGGAGATATGATGCTGCAGCGGGCACTGACTACTCCACACCGACAGTTGCGAAGAACCAAGGAACAACATGACCTGGTTTGGGCGTCCTACCACGGCTCTGGGGGCGCGTCGAGACAAGGTCTTAACACGCGTTCCCGATCCACTGGCCGACAGACATTCCCACGAATAAAGGTTCGCCGCGGCTCTGGGTGCGCGTCGAGCACAAGTCTTAACACGCGTTCCCGAGCCACCGGCCTCCAAACCCTCATCCACATACGACAAGGTATGTAATATGACAACAAAGAAGACTAAAACTACAACTTTGGAAGGGCGCGTGGTTGAGGAGCTATCCTCCCAACGCCGCCTACTGCCTCCGCAGACCCAGGTGCAAAGATACAAGAGGCGTCTTGAGTAAACAACAAAACAGAGCCAGGGAAACCTCAGCTGGCGTACCCGCCCGGAGATATGATGCTGCAGTAAACAACACAAACAGAGCCAGACAACCTGCTACCGGCGCGTGGTTGAGGAGCTATCCTCCCACCGCACCCATGCAAGCAAGCGCCGCACAACACAACTACAGATCCGACTTGCCTGCGGGAACAGGGCGCGTGGTTGAGGAGCTATCCTCCCAACGCAGCCTGCTGCCTCCGCAGACCCAGGCGCAAGGAAACAAGGGACGTCTTGAATAAACAACAAAAACAGAGCCAGGCAACCTGCTACCGGCGCGTGGTTGAGGAGCTATCCTCCCACCGCACCCATGCAAGCAAGCGCCGCACAACACAACTACAGATCCGACTTGCCTGCGGGACAGGGCGCGTGGTTGAGGAGCTATCCTCCCATCGCAGCCTACTGCCTCCGCAGACCCAGGTGCAAGGAAACAAGGGACGTCTTGAATAAACAACAAAAACAGAGCCAGGCAACCTACTACCGGCGCGTGGTTGAGGAGCTATCCTCCCACCGCACCCATGCAAGCAAGCGCCGCACACCACTACTACAGATCCGACTTGCCTGCGGGAACAGGGCGCGTGGTTGAGGAGCTATCCTCCCAACGCAGCCTGCTGCCTCCGCAGACCCAGGTGCAAGGAAACAAGGGACGTCTTGAATAACCAACAAAAACAGAGCCAGGCAACCTGCTACCGGCGCGTGGTTGAGGAGCTATCCTCCCACCGCACCCATGCAAGCAAGCGCCGCACAACACAACTACAGATCCGACTTGCCTGCGGGAACAGGGCGCGTGGTTGAGGAGCTATTCCCCCATCGCAGCTTACTGCCTCCGCAGACCCAAGTGCAAGGAAACAAGGGACGTCTTCAATAAACAACACAAACAGAGCCAGGCAACCTGCTACCGGCGCGTGGTTGAGGAGCTATCCTCCCACCGCACCCATGCAAGCAAGCGCCGCACAACACAACTACAGATCCGACTTGCCTGCGGGAACAGGGCGCGTGGTTGAGGAGCTATCCTCCCATCGCAGCCTGCTGCCTCCGCAGACCCAGGCGCAAGGAAACAAGGGACGTCTTGAATAAACAACAAAAACAGAGCCAGGCAACCTGCTACCGGCGCGTGGTTGAGGAGCTATCCTCCCACCGCACCCATGCAAGCAAGCGCCGCACAACACAACTACAGATCCGACTTGCCTGCGGGAACAGGGCGCGTGCATAGAGGAGACTTACGACGTAACTACGGTGTATTTACGCCGTAGTGCACTGTCGAGGACCCTGTATTTTTTGCTAGAGCCAAATTACCGTATTTACGGTTAGGGTGCTTCAGCCTTTACGGTACCGACTGAAGAACCCTAATCCCCCGCTGGATTTAAGGTTTTCGCGCGATTAATTTCGAATTTGACAACTGCTCGTTGATAGTGAAACTTCATTTCTTCAAACGTGCTTCACTGCCGCCGGCTGTACGCAAAAGTTCGTGATCATGATGCTCGCAAGACGCATTATTCCCTTCCTCCGGCAGGCACCTCAGTGCGTTAAGCCCTTCGTTCAAACCTCCTTCGTTGCAGTATGCACCTCCTCTGCATACGACCGGGAGCAAAAACCGCAGCCTCCCTCTACTCCTTGGGACACAGCGGCCTCGCAACTACGATCGCCATGCACCTCTCAACGACACACCCTTTTTTTCGTTGTGTATCGCAGCAGCATTCCTGGCACTACCTGAGACGGCTACTTGCACTTCAGAAGTGGACGCAGCTCCTTCCCAATCCCGCAACGAAAACACGCAGCGCCCAGCAGCGAAAGCCACTGTTTGGGATACAGGTGTCGTCACTGAGAAGAAAGGTCCCAACTCTTTTTTCAGATGCTCGCAATGTAACCTGGCTCGCTGGATGTCGGTGACGCGAGTATCTGGCCACATTCTTGGTGGAGAGGCCGCGAAGAGCGCTGGGGTCACGCCATGCTTATTTCCAGATCCAGAGTGGCGTTTGAAGCTTCCCGAGATTGTCACTGCGAAAAACGCAAGAAAGAAGCCCTGGATCAACGTGAGAAAGCGCGTATTATTGCTGAGTCAGAAGTTGAGAACATCGCAGATGCCCAGGACTCTGAAAGCAGACCGACGGTAGTATCGTGCAGTATTAATTATGTATTGATGAGTGCGTCTGCACGTTCGCGTTCTGGTGAAGCCTCGCAACTTTTAGATGCGCAACCGACGCAAACTACCCTCAAGAGTAAGAAGCGACGCAAGGTCAATATCAAACTTGCGAAAGGGCTTATGTCGGCCGGTATCCCTCCTAAGGCTCTGGATAATAAACATTTCCAAGCTGCCTTGAAGGAGATTGCGCTTTATGGGCCTTCTTACAAGCCCCCACACTCCACTTCATATGCCAAGACGCTAGCACCAAAAGTCCATCAAGAATTGACTCAGCGTGTAAATAAGCTCATCACCGGCGCCAAGAAAACCGGCGGCATTGTCTATTCTGACGGCTGGGAGGACTGTACACATAAGAAGCTTTTGAATGGAACACACGCTTCCCCTACTGGATGCCTTTTTGTACATTCCTTGCTAGTTTCTGGTGAAACAAAGGATGCAGCGCTCATAGCCGCTGATCTGATCAAGCCTATATATGAGCCTATATATGTGCTGAAATTCAGCCTATAACATGAGCCTATATATGTGCTGAAATTCAGCCTATACAACATGAGCCTATGTATATGTGCTGAAATTCAGCCTATACATGAGCCTATATATGTGCTGAAATTCGGCCTATATGTGTGCTGAAATTCAGCCTATATATGAGCCTATATATGTGCTGAAATTCAGCCTATATATGAACCTAAACATGTGCTGAAATTCAGCCTGTATATGAGCTGAAATTCAGATTATATATGAGCTGAAATTCAGCCTATATATATATGATCACGAATCCAACCTATGTATGAGCTGAAATTCAGCATATGGATGATCACGAATTCAGCCTATGTATTATGCGCCGAAATTTGGTATATATATGAGCCTGTATATGTGTTGAAATTCAGCCTATATATGAGCTAAAATTACGCTTGTGTATGAGCCAAAAACATGAAATTCGGCCTAAATTCAGCCTATATATGAGCGAAATAGGTGAATCGTTAAATTGCCCACTTTCACCGTAATATCACCGTAATACCCATAAATACGCCGTAAATACACCGTATCTACGGAATACGGCGATTTTGAATCGCCGTAACGTATTTTACCGTAAGCCGTAAGTCTCCACTCTGGTGTGGACGCGATCAGACGATTGTACAAACGGGAGTGTAAGCCGTAGGATTGCGGAGGATGGCGTAAAAAGTCGCGAAATTCGTCGATCGCGTGGGTTTCGTCAAATTTCGCGACTTTTGAAGATTCCGTGGTCAAATTTCGCGATTTTACCCCCCAAAGTTCGCGAAATTTCAAAAAAATTTGACCGGTTAGAATATCGAGAAAAGCGCTTCTATGATACCTGTGATACACACTGTGATACCCTTAACCATGCACTGTAATATCTGTGATACGCACTCGAAGAGTGGGCGTCCCTACGGATTTTCATCCACATGTTTCACGTTCTGCGTCTTTATTCTCGACCGTCTTGTTTTCACTTTCGTAGCGCTCCGTGACCTTTGGCGAAGTGGGTCCTCGCTGGTGTGCAGACTTAGTGACGAAGAAGTCAGCGCCGTGATCCATAACTCTCGACTTCAGGTATCTCTTAAGGGCACGCTTTCGCCATGTTGCGTTGCCGTCCCGCGCGAACGTTTGACAGCGCGCAAAAGCTGCATAAGCTGATTTTTCGAAACGTATTTGGGGCATTCCTGTAACATCAACGCGCGTCGATGGATTCGTATCGCTTGTTGCTGGCACGTTTGCGACGTGTGCACTTGTGTTTTCAATTCATGAAGAATGTGACTTTTATATCGTTTCTCTTACCACTCGCACGTCCAAAGTTTGTGTATCGTCCTGCCACGACCTAGCTTGTCCTGGAGCTGTTTCATTGGCTCTCACAACTTAGCTTGCCCGTTCTCACGTTTTCGCAACCAAATGGTACACGCTTTGTCTAGGTTAGCTGTTATGAAGCCCAGACTAGCCATACGCAGTTTAGGTAGCCAACGTGGGTAGCCAAAGTGGGTAGCCAAAGTGGGTAGCCAACCCCCTGACATGGAATTACAGGAATTGCTATCCTGGGCTCTTCTCCCCGGGGGCTCCAGGGATTTCTTACAACATGGTCGGCGACTGATTCCATTTAAAGATAAACGACCTGCTACTAAAAATTCGATCAATCACCCCCGACTACTTGAATGTGCAATAGGCTTGTATATCGGGGGAAAATAAGAACCCTTTGATCTTGAAAAACGCTGAACGTTCTCCCTTGAGCTTCACCTACTGCGCAATTCAAACAGGAGGAGGCTGTTGCAAAAATGTCTGCAGCGAAGTGTGTAGTTGGCTTACCGTAGTAATGTATAGTGAAAATATATCCAACTGCGGAGTTTGACGTGCGGTAAATTATTCGTCCTTGGAGATAAGTTGCTTTTGCATAATGCCAAAACACCACTAAACTTAGGTGCTGTATTGAACTGTGACAGTCCAGATTTTCGAGCACGCTGGTGGGTTTAACGAACGAGGGAGAAGAAGACTGCAGCTCTAGGCTAAACACTGCAATTTTTTGTTTGAGTTCAGCTTGAAAATGTTTTCCAGCTTATCCATGCATCGATGATAGTCGCCCGGGACAATCACAGTGGCTCCGACGGTTGAGGGTTAGTGATTTTCTTTTTGGGTGGGTGGATGATTTGATTTGCTTTGACAGGTGCGGAGAAGCAAAAGTCTGGCTGCGAAAATTCACGTGCGCGTGCAACTTGGTCAACTAACTACCCCTCACAGGTGCGACACCTTCTGCAAAAAGGAAAGCACGGCTCGTCAGGGTGTTTGCGCAGCGCACGGGGGCACGTTTATGGGGATGGTGCCCCTTCAAGCTCCAGTTTATGGGGATGGTGCCCCTCCAGCTCCAGTTTATGGGGATGGTGCCCCTTCAGTCCTCAGTCTTCAGAGTTGGAGTTCTGCAACTTCATGATACCCAGCCTTTCCCTGTGTGTAAGAAATGCTGGTAGGGGAAGAGGTTTCGTGAAGATGTCAGCTGTGTTGTCCGCTGAGGCGACATACATGGCTTCCACCAACCTTGGACTTCACCAGCTCTCGGATGTACATGTTCCTCACCTCAATGTGCTTGGATCTGTTATTGTTGACATAGTCAGATGCCAAATGAATGCCCCCCTGGTTGTCACAGTACATCTGTACCGGGGTGGAGATGTCCATTAGGTCGGTCAGCACGTTAATGATGTACTTGACCTCCCTAGCCCCTTCAGACATGGCGATGATCTCAGCCTCGGTAGTTGACAACGACACACATCTCTGCACGTTGGAGGAGAAGATCAGTAAGCTGCCACATAGGTAGACTGCAATGCCAGATGTGGATCTCCTCGTGGTTTTGCACCCAGCATAATCAACGTCACTGTATATGCATAGTGGTAGTGCTCCACCGGCCAGACCCAGCCCCCTTGGCACAGAGGAGGTTGTCCGCAACACCTGCTCGTGGCCCATAGTGCCCTTAAGGTATCTGACAACCTGCTTCAGAGCCACAAAGTGCTCTGGGCCATAAGACGCACAAAAACGAGAGAGAGCCGACACAGTAGCCATGATATCAAGGCGCGTGCACCTTGCAACCCACTGTAGCTGCCCAAGTGGTCCCCTGAATGGAATGGTGGCATCCTTACCATCAGATGGGGCAAGAGAGCACCCTGGAGACATAGGCAGGCTCGCTGGCTTAGCATCCTTAAGTCCATAGGTCTCAATCATCTGAGAGATATATCCAGACTGAGACAGATATGCCACCCCAGGGCCCCAGCACACACCGATGCCCATCACAAGATCCAGCACACCCAAGTCCTTGCAGGCATACTGGGAGCTGAAGGCCGCCACAAAGTTATCATACCATGAACGGCTGTTGGTGGCCACAAGGTAGTCATCCACATATGCCAATATGATGATTGTGATGCCAGAGTCCCGGATGTAGTAGAGGCAAGGCTCAACATCACTGCGCCTCATCCTCTCATCATAGCCCATAATGAAGGCATCACTGGTCTCAAACCACTCCTTGCCCGCCTGCTTCAGGCCATACACTGCCTTGAGCAGTTTGGCACATGTCCTGCCGTGATACTCCAGCGCCCTAGGGAGCTTGACATACAGGTCCTCCTCCAGGGTCGAGTTCAGGAAGGCTGTCTCCACATCCATGTGATACACCTCGAGGGCAAGGTTGAGCGCCAGAATGATAACCAGCCTCACTGAAGACAATTGTGTGCACGGGGCAAAGGTGTCAAAATAATCGACACCATACTCCTGCTTGTTGCCCTTCACACACACCCTCGCCTTGCGCTTCTGCAACTGCCGGTGCTTGTCCAGCTTGACCTTTAATACCAAGGACATGTCCGATAGACGTACACCAGGAGGAACATCCTCCATATCCATCATCAGCAGAGCCCGCTTGACTGCAACCAGGGCCTCAAGCTCGGTCTGAATAGCATCCATCCACTCATCAGCATCAGGCGCCTCCATAGCTTGCTTAACCCCCTTGGGCTCAGTCACTCCATCTGGGAGCACATCCACTGAGCCCCCAGCACACGCCTTCCCCACAGCTGCCAAGCACGTGTGCTCAGGAGGGAATTGTACCTTACCCACCGGCAGGTCAATGTGTGTAAAGTTGGTGAGCAACATGACACAGTATGGAATTGAACTGGCTCCCACAGCTCGTGCGCATATAATACCAGTTTCCATCTCCTTACTTCCGGCGTCCACTGTGACCTCAGTGAATAGAGGGTAGTTGACATTCAGGTCACCACTGTACGCAGCTGAGCGCACAGCAGCAAGGTGTTCAGGATGGCCATCCAGATAGGCTCGGAGACTCACCCAGCATGCCTCATCGACTGCTCGCACCTTCAGCACCGCCAAAATCTCGTCACTGTCGTCAGGTAGATAGACCCCGACATCAAGAACACCGTCCTCCAGTCCACTCGGGAAGATATCATGATATGTATCATCCAACGTTGTCACCATGAAGTTGGTACTCAGCGGGGCCACTGCAGAGGGATCCCAGGTGGTGACCACCTTGCCCAGCTTGTCCACAGCCTCATGGAACTTGACCATGCCAGACTTGACTATCTTCCCCGACTCAGAATCATACAACAAGTAGGCTGATGAGACCTCAGAGTGACCAACATACCTCAGCTGCCGCGCTCGGTCACTGAGCTTGTGCTCCCTGCTGTCCGGGTCCACAAAAGCATATGCCAGACATCCAAACACTCGAAGATGTGAAAGGTCTCGGTGCTGTCCATACAACTTGTAGTAAGGAGACTTCTTGTGCAAGGGCTTCTGGAATGTTCTGTTCAGAATGTACACAGAGTGACGAATAGCAAGTGGCCACATGTCCACACCAAAGCCAGATGTCAAGAGCAGCGCCCGAGCCATCGCCTGCACTGTCCTATGAGACCTCTCCACACGAGCTTGGTTCTCATGGAGGTATGGCGATCCATGGCGTTGCTCAATACCTTGGTCTTTGCAGTACTGCTGTGTCTGCCCAGCAATCATCGTAGAGTCCCCATCAGTGTGCAATACCATATGATACTTCTCCTCAAGTCTCATACGGCTCCTGTGCTGCCTCACCTCCGCCAGGAACTTCTCAAGGGCTGCCAGGTAGTCCGACTTCCTCTTCATGAAGTACACGCATATCCAAGCTGTACAGTCATCCACGAAGAGGACAAACCACCGGTACCCACCAGCACTGTGCCTGAATGGGCCACACGTGTCAGACCATACCAGCAAGCCAATCTCTGCAGCACTCTCCCTGCCAGTAGGCTTCATAGATGGCCTGATCGCCTTGGTGAGCCTGCAGGAAATACATCTCTCAGGGCAACGCCACACCAAACTCTTGGTATACTGCGCTATGGTGATACCCATAGGGATCTCCTCGTCCAACATCTCCTGCATGGTCACGTCACCAATATGGCCAAGCCGAATATGTGCCAGCATCTTGGCATCAAGCTTCATCATTGTATGCCCATCCTTGCAGATCACCACCACAGGCCACTTGGTCTCCCTGACCCATACCCGGCTCTCCCCACACATCTCCAGGTTCTCCACATTGTAGCATGAGTCCAATGGAGCCGAGAATATCTTCTCTCCAGCAGGGTACTCATGGACAATGGTAAACTGAGATACAAACTGCCACCAACTGGTTGTCTCCCATATGGGTAGCACCAAAAGGAACTTGGTGGATTGAGGCGCCCGAGCAAAGTCACTGAGAGCCTTCTGCAGACATCTCAGGATGGTGTCATGCTCATAAGGTGGGTTGCCATAGCAGGCTTTACCCGCCCAGTCCCTGCAGAAGCAAGGGTTCTCAGTTGTGCAATAATCGTCCAGGACGTGGTTGTCAATGGAGGCAAACAACTCCAGAGTAAAGGGCCCATGCTCCTCAATGTGCTTCCCAGCTTCCTCAAACTTCCAGTCTGTCTTGTCCCGATCAGAGTCATCATGGTATGCTGCACAGGCCATGTAGGTATCCAAAGTGCCAGTCTGATCTTCATATATGATATACTGGTTGCCAACTCTAGAAAATGAGAAGGTCACCCCCCCACTGGATATCTGCCTGGCCCCAAAATCAACACTGAACCCAGCATCCTCAAGCGCCACCACATACACTAGGTTGAATGGCTGCCCAGGAATGCAGTGAGCACCAGTGAACTGCAACCCAATAGCGCGCCCAGTGGACACATCCAGTTTGGCAAATGTGACCGTCCCACTGCCCTCCGAGGACACAGTACCAGCCTGCACCACACTGAAAGTGGAACTGGAAGCAAGATCAAAGTCACCGCCAAAGTCACTCACCATATTGAAGATGTGCTGGGTGGCGCCACTGTCTATCACTGCCACCTTCCCACCGCATGCAGTCAATGGCAGGGCCCTGGTGAAGATGTCAGCTGTGTTGTCTGTCGATGCAACATACAGAGCGAGAGAGCTGCCCACAGGGTGGCCCTCATGCTGCTCACATGCATCCTCATCGCCAGAGTCACTCCCATCTTCAAGATCAGGTACATCACAATACCAATCAGAAGAGCAGTAATCTTCAATCCTAGAATCCACGCCCAAAGCCACAGAACGGAGGCGGTTCTTGCGAGGCGGACAGAACAATCCAGATGCCCAATCATCGGAGGGGATGCCACCCACTCCTTCAAAGGGCTGCCAAAAGTGCACATCGTCCTCCTCGTCTGAGTCAGAGGCATCCACCAGATCTGGCAGAGTATCTGAAGCATAATCACCATCATCCGAGTCAGAGTCCGAAGCTGAATCCAGGTCGGGGATGGAGCGATCAGAGTCGTCGCAAATATGGCCACCATCATCACCAGATCCAGAGAGATAGATAAGATCAGGCATATAGCTGTGTCCAACCAATGCGTGATAAGACTAGGCATGTCGGTCTGCAACAACCTGTTCAATACCAGAGGAATCCAGTGTAGCCATAAGTGCAGAATCACCTCGGTCTGAAGAGACATCATCATGATGAGAGGAATCCCCAGAGTCATAGCCACTCTGGTCTGAATGATCATCACCATCAGATGAGGAGCCAGAGTCCCACTCATCCTCAAAATCATATCCCAGTAATGCCCAGAAGCTCTCGACCGCACAATGCCTCGAGTAACCATACTGAGTAAAGTCACCCATAACTGCAGCCTCTCAAAGGATCCTCGCACCATAACCGGTTCCTTCTCGAGCAGGCGTTGCAGCAGACTGTACTGCTCGGCCACAACATGCTTGGCACACACCATCTTCTTGTGGCTCACCAATCTCCCATCAACAGGAAAGTGAGGCTTCTCCAGCACAGTCACTGCCCTGTCCAACACTTCCACAGAGCCACCCATGAACATACTATGCACATATTGGACATCTGAAGTGTACCATGGCTGCCTGGGGGATATCTGATATCCAGGCCCAAGATGCTGCTCCCTTCCTGCTTCCCACAAGGCTTGGGTAGGCTCAAGCTTCCTCCCAGGGAGGGCCGTGCATAGAGTATCAATGCAGACAAACGAGTCGTACACCGGAGCCACGGGGAAATACTTGTGCCTGTTCAATAAGAACCGATGCTTGTTGGGCTGATAGGGGTGTGACTTCTTACCAGGTCTCCTCACTGCAGAGCGCCTGCTTATAGGAGCATCAGACCTCCACCGATAGACCCCACTCATAGGCTAATCCCCACCCCCCATAGGGGTAGGACCCTCAGAAGATGTAAGCCCGTCCAGAACTGCATAGTAATTGCTCAGGGAGATACCAGACTGAGATGCAGTACAGCCGCCCTGAGTACAACCAAAAATAAATTGAGGTAGGTCGTCAGAGAAGCTGGTAACCATGTTGTCCTCTACCAGCTCACAGATTGCAAACAGAGCCTCGCTAGTATCATCCACACTAGGGTGCTGCTCAGCTTCAGCAACAACAGCCGCTCGATTGGGTAGCTTCCCATACTTCTGGTAGTCATGGACCCTCTTCATTATCGCTGCCCTCCTCTTGGGATTCTTCTTGAGGTAAGCCTCCCTCTTATCCTCGTGAGTAACATAGCAGTCACTGGACGAGTGTCCAGGCATATGGCATACCGGACATGGAACTCGCTTGAGTAACGCAGCACGCTTCTGCTCTTCCTGCTTACGACGGTCCTCCACGATTCCAGCACCCGTCTCCATCGCTGCCGCAGAGGTCGCGATGACGTTGTCGTAGTGGCCACATACCGGGTCGTTCAGCTTCTTGAACGACGGCAGCTCGTCCCCAGAGAATATAGTGCGAATATAGACATACGCCGGGTTCAAGGAATTCAGCACCATAGCCACAAAGACTGCCTCCAGGCTGGCGACATGAAACATTTCACCACCCGGCAGGAATTTGCTCGTGCACGCATACTCCTCCACCCTGTCAAGAACCTCCCTCGCATTTAGAAAGCCTTGCAGCGGGGGCGCGAGCGTCATGAACCTCTTCGTGTCATCAAGCAAAGCCTTGACCTGCCGCACAAAGTACGCAGAGCCCGTGCTCCGACGCATTTTAATTAGCTGTCGCCAGGCTGAGACACCGTCTGCTTCAGTACTGTACGATCGAACAACTGCGTTCGCCGTCCTGGTGGTAACACGCGACAGAAAGTCATGAAATAACTGGTTGGCTGCCATCGAGAACTTCTCGTCCTTCTTGATGTCCTCTAACTCGCGCGTGTCCGTCAATAACAACGTCAACGCCGGGTGACGCAGAGACGGTACAATTTTACCCCGGAATTCCATCCACGTGCTGTAATTTTCGGGCTCCTGACCAGAATAGAGCTGGTCAGTCGGGAACCCCTTCAACATATCCGTTAGAAAAGGTAAAGGTACGTCCACGGTACCACTCGCAACTCGAGATTTACCACTGGAACCAGATATGCTGGATTCCGCGGCCTCAGGACACGCAATAGCATTTCCCGTCCCCGCATTTTGATTCGCAACAGCCAACGGCGGCACTGCGTGTGCCAGGGCTTGAACCATTTTAAAAAGCTCATTCATACGCGCGTCTTGCTGCGTAAATAGCTGTTGTTGCCTCTCATGAATACACGCCTCTTGCTGCGCGAAAAGATTAGCCAGCGCTGCAGAGTCCTCCCCTGCTGAGATTCCATCAGGCTTCCCTTCCTCCGAAAGTTCGCCAAAAGTAGATTCCTCACTCAGACCTGGGGGCCTCTCTGGAGCTTTGGACGTGTCTTGTCTCCTACTCATTTCGAATATTACGCGCAGTGAAATTTTGCGTGATACAAACGTCGGTTAACACTTACAATGTAAGTGGGCCCATAACCTGTTAGAATTCGAGAGTCTGTTTTCACAAAAGCGAGCGTAAGCTTTCATTCTCAAAAGATATACCAGTTCGCAGCTTGAAACGCCGCGAACTTCAGCGCCCAGTCATTATTGATTGAGCAGTCTAAGTGAAAGTTCACTAAACAGAGTCCTACGTGTCACTGTCGTGTTCATACCGACCGCAGTGACACGCCTGAGTACCGGCCCACGATCAGAATGTGGGCCGATGAACTTATTACGCACTTGCCGATGGTCATCAATGATCTAACGGCCACGATTAGTTCAGCAGATCTACAGATCTAGATCTATGGGTTCCACAGGGTTTCTTTAGGGTTTCTTTAGGGTTTGAGCATCCTGACTACTGTAGAAGGTCTAGATAGTCATGCTTTACACCAAACTGATCAGCAGGCACTTGCAGATTCCAATACCCCTGGGTGGGGGAGGGCTGAGATCTGGGGACCTGAGCCTTTGTGTTCCACATTGATGCTCGCATATGCCGCATTTTTATGAGCTTTCCTTTGATGTGTGCCCGTGTGGTACAAGTAGGGTCCGTGCGTGTTCTTCGAGACTGTCGGTATGTTAGCCCTCAGGAGGTCAATTTTGAGGGAATGAGTGTCTAATCTGTAAAACCCAACATAGAATGGAGGAAGCTGCAATCTTAAACGACAAGCCTCGTGATGCCTTGCGTTCTACGCAGGAGCCACAGCCGTTGATGCCCTGTTGCGTTTTGCGCGGGAGCCTCAGCCGTTAATGCCCTGTTGCGTTCTGCCACAGCCGTTGACGCCCTGTTGCGTTCTGCGCAGGAGCCTCAACCCGTTAATGCCCTGTTGCGTTCTGCCACAGCCGTTGATGCCCTGTTGCGTTCTGTGCAGGAGCCTCAGCCGTTGATGCCCTGTTGCGTTCTGCCACAGCCATTGATGCCCTGTTGCGTTTTGCGCAGGAGCCTCAGCCGTTGATGCCCTGTTGCATTCTGCCACAGCCGTTGATGCCACTGTTGCGTTTTTGCGCGGAGCCTCAGCCGTTAATGCCCTTGCGTTCTGCCACCGTTGATGCCCTGTTGCGTTTTGCGCAGGAGCCTCAGCGTGATGCCCTGTTGCATTCTGGCCGTTGATGCCCTGTTGCTTTCTTAGGAGCCTCAGCCGTTAATGCCCTGTTGTGTTCTGCCACAGCCGTTGATGCCCTGTTGTTTTGCGCAGGAGCCTCAGCGTTAATGCCCTGTTGCGTTCTGCCACAGCCGTTAATGCCCTGCTGGTTTTGTGCAGGAGCCTCAGCCGTTAATGCCCTGTTGCGTTCTGCCACAGCCGTTGATGCCCTGTTGCGTTTTGCGCAGGAGCCTCAGCCGTTGATGCCCTGTTGCATTCTGCCACAGCCGTTGATGCCCTGATGCGTTTTGCGCAGGAGCCTCAGCCGTTGCAGGAGATGGCGCCAAGAAGGTTGCCCTCAATGGACAACATTTCCACACACCAGCTTGTCTTAGGCGCGGTATTCATGCTAAGTAGCTCGTCCTTGCTATTGGTGAACAAGGTGAGTACGATTTGAGGCAGATCACACCCCCGACTTTGCCCGAAGATTGTTTGTTTGGAATACAGACACGGTCTTCTCTCTGTTGAAGTGACAGCTGCTAGAATGGCGGCATGGTCTCCTGACTGCGACTTTTTCTCCGCTGCGTGTTGGCAGGGTGCGCTCAAGTCGATTCCGTTGCCTTTCTTCATCACGCTGGTTCAGGTCTTGTCAACTGTATGCATTCTTCATGTCTTGCGGGTTTGCAAGACTGTTCAGTTCGACGACTTATCCCGACATGTCGCAAAGGATTGGTTTGTTGTATCGGTGGTCTGGTTAGCCCCGATCGTGTTCAACATGTTCGCCTTGCGGCGACTAAATGCAGAGTCCGTCATAGTATTTCGAGCTGCGTCTACCGCAGGTATTTCTCCGCCTACTCATGCCTCAAGCTAACTTGTGCTTAAGCTCTGCGAGGCGCACAACCAACACATGAATTGCTTTGAGACGAAGGCCTTACGCTTTCTGTCATCCGAAGGACGGCTTTTCTTCATCTCAGGCAAACTCTGCACTCCGCACGCATCATACAATGTGATTCTCTAACCCTATGCCACTTCGACGGAAGCGGCCGAGCCTGAAGATGCACACCTGGCGCTCGCGGCATAAGAGCGTTGGCGATCTCGCTCTTCAGGCCTGGCGACGTACACAAGATAGGAAGGGCGTGCCTGTGACTGAGGACAGCGCATATTGTTGGATCTTTTCGTGTTTGCTCTCTCTCAGGAGTTGCCCTTGCTGACTGGATTTTCTTCAAGCACGGGTTCCAAGCGAACGAGACTCTCGGCGTCGTGGCTATCGTTGGCGGAAGCGTGCTATACACCTCCTTTGACCTGCAGTATGACGCAACGGGTTATGTGCTTGGGTTGGTATATATGATTTCAATGATCTTCAATCTCATTTACATCAAATATTTCTTTGAGCAAAACCAAAGTCTCAACATGTGGACCAAAACATACTACATGAACATGCTGGCGATCCCTCTCCTCATCGTGATGGTGCTGGCATTTGAGGGCTCTGCTGTCGGGGAACTATCTTGGTCCAGCATATCAAACTCCGGGCTGGTCTGCCTGGGTGTCTCCTGCCTCGTAGGCTTGGTGCTTAGTGCTTCTGGTGATTCCCATGCCCGGTCCATGGGCCTCGTCCCTTTTGTCTTGGTAGATACCTTTCCCTTTGACAACTGGCTTGTTCTAGAGCCACACAGTTCTTTCTGCGTGTGCGTTAGTTGTTCGTTTCTCTTGATCGTGAAATCTTTCAGAAGGCTTTGAATTGAGTTTGGCACTGTGCCTTCTTTCAACGTACGTTCTCGATGTGACGGCCTAAAGCCGGGCTCTACCTTTGGTTTCAAACAGCCACAGGATTGCGTGATGTCGTTTCACCCACCACCTTCGATATCCTTGGGAACGTCAATAAGTTTGCCACTGCAGCACTTAGCAGACTCATTTTCCACACTGTGAATACGGCGCTATCCAGCCTCGGTGAGTCTCTCCACGCAAGTCCTGCACGCGTCCCTTAACCATATTTCGCCTGCAGATAATTATTCTCTGCGTTTGGCAACAACGTCTTCTGGAACTGGAACCGTTTAAGCTCCAGTCTGTGCTTTTACCGCCATCACAGGCGGCGAAAGCTGAGCTGATTCTCCATCGCCGAGCCTCGCCGAGCTCACACGTGTGCGCGTGGCGCATCCGCCGAGGACTACAGGGACTGCGTTACTCTACAGGGACTGCGTTACTCTGTGTTTGCTTCCAGTAGCGCGTCCCATGGCTGAAGCGTACTGTGTTGTGTCCAGGGCTGGCGATATCGCTGCTTGGCGGGGCCCTTTATGCGCCCATAGGAAAGCAGCTATTCGGCTTGAGTGACGCTGCAACGCAGCCAGGCGTGTCCGACACTGCCCAACCTGGAAGGTGCTGCGTCTCTCATCGTCAGGCTGTTTGCACTTTGCCAAGGAGATGGCCACACGCCGCAGAAGTCTGAAGGGCGGGCTCGCGGCTTGGTGGATGCCCAGGTCAAAAGCCCTTCTGGCGGCGGTCATCCTTCTGGCCGTCACCAGTCTCTCCACAACATACACCTACGTCAGCTCGCTGAACAGCCAATCACAAGTGAGTTCTCACTGCGTTTTGGAAAGACCTCGGGCAACTGATGCCAGGATTCTACCCAAAAATCAGTGGGAATGCAAAGAGTTGTGACTCTCTGAGCCCAAAATCGGACATCACTTGTAAGCTCACCCTTCTTAGGGCGAAGTGATGAGAGCACTGTTACTCCCCGTGCATCAGCGGTAGACTCAGTTATAACCGCTTCCCTGTCTGACGTGTTAGAGCGCTACCCCCCCTGTTCCTCAGCCACAGCCCTTGTTCTTAAGCTTGACCTTCTTGGGTTTTATCAAGGTGATGGAGCTTCGTTTCCACAACCTCGACGCCGACCTGTGACCTTGTTTTGGAGGATCGTGTTCCAAGCGCGAAGTCAAGATACTGTGATGGAAATTGTTCAGGCACAAGTATCTTCAAGCACTACCGTCACAACATCTCAGTCGACTCGACGTCATACGTTTGTCAATCATGAGCGTTCCTTTCAGAAGTTCAAGTGGCCCCTACGGGAGGAGCTCCCCAGCACTCGGCAGATCTCGCGCCATCAGAACCCAGAAGACTGCAAAAAGGCCAAATTCATGGTCTACCCGTTTCCACACAAGCAAAGCACGCGGAATATTGGGTCGATATACGGACCAGTGGGCTACTGGCTTGCCTTTGCCATCCATGAGAAGCGGGTGTTGCTCTTTGACGACCGCGATTGGCCGCTGGGGGATTGTCCTACAAAAAATTCGGAGTGTTACTTCCTCCCGATTTCAAAATGCAAGGTGGAGGACTTGGACGCTCTTCCTGCAAAGGAGAAGTATATCATGCCCAATGTTGATGCCTACCATACAGCACCTCAACAAGCACGGGTATGGCATGTGCCGGACGCTTGGTGGCCAGGGAACGGGAAAGACGTCATAGAGACCACTCTCTGGCCTGGAAACAAATACCGGCATAAATGCCACTTCTGGAAAGAGGCCATACTGTATCTGTTTCAATTGCAACCCTGGATCAAGGAGGAGATCGCACGCAGCATGGAGCTGAGCTTCCCTCCCAGCTTTGATCCGAAGCGCGCTATCAGCATGCCGATTCGCGCGTCCGACCACTGCCAGGGGCACACTTTGGAGCATTCCTCACCAGGGGAATACGATTGCTCCAAGTACACAATAGAAAGGTACATGGCGCTGGCGGAAGAGATCAGAAGCTATGACTCAGATGTTGACACCATTCTCCTTTCATCTGAGGATCAGAAGGTGGTTGAAAGAGGTCTGAAAGAGTACTCGGACCGTTGGAATATCCTCTGGAACAAGAAAGATGTAATGCAAGGAACCGGATCTGCAACTGGGTTGACACAAACAGCCAACCACAGTTTGACAATCAGCGAAGTGTTGGTGAGTGCTCTCAGCACAATGCATTTCCAACTTCGCAGTAGGTACTTTATTCCGATCCACAGATCTGCTTACAACTTGCTGATTGCATATGCGTTTCAACACGACTCGGTCACCTTTACAGACAACCGTATGCTGGTTCCCCTCGTTTCAGACGGTCTCGACTTTAAAAGAAATTTGGTGTGTTGATGTGCTGCAAATTGGGAAACCGAGAAAATAATTTGACTTGGATTTATTGTTAGTATGTACAAAGATGTAATTTTCAAGGTCATCGGAGCGACGAGGTTACAGGTCTAAGACAGCAAGGAAGAGCGTAATTTTCAAGTAGAACCGGGATCACCTCGCTTATATCACTGCCATCATCATTACATATTACCGATGCATAGAACCAATGAGAACCTTCCGGCAAGCGGATCACCGTAAACAACGACCTTCTCATCAAACTTACAGCTGGCGTGTTGCAGTTTGCTGCAATCCTGTGCATGCTAGTTCTATCCCAGACTGCAGCGAGTCTTCCAATTCTAATCGACTGGACAATGTAATTGCCATCGTTTGGATTGTGGTAACAGTGATGATTAATCGTAATTATGGAAGCAAGCAATCAGTCGATATTTACTCTCACACAGTTCTCAAAGTCATACGCACTAGGTTTCAAGTGAGATCATAGATTATATATACACTCAGCATCCGTGCTCATACGCAAGCAAAATCCCCTGCATAACCGACATATACAAAATTATCAAATCGATTTGATTGAAATTGTGCAAGGAAGGAAATCGATTCGATTGTAATTGACAAAAACATCTAATCGATTTGATTTTAATTACAGAGGGGCTGAAATCGATTCGATTGTAATCACCGTAATTAATCGATTATAGTCGCGATTGCGAATTCTATCGATTAGTAGCGTCGGTGATCAGGACTGCAGGTTCTTGGAAATAAAACGTAATTTGCTCTTGGCTTGCAGACTTTTGTTCAGTTCAAAGCGATGGTGCTGCCCCGATCGGATCAGCTCACCACTCGTCATCTATTAATCACAAAATGTCACCTACATGACCCTACCAGAAATATCAGAATTCTATGTCACATGTGATCACATTTGAAATATCTGATTATCGGTTCCCCCCTACTCCCACACCCTTACCCCTCCCCTCCCGGGTCTGGGATGGGGGCATTTCACCAAGGAGCGGTATCGAGTTTTAAAATCAATATCGACAAGTTTCGATAAATATAAGAAAGCTATCGACCGATAACGATAACTACGAAAATCCTATCGACCGATACCGATAACTACCGAAGTCCTATCGTCCGATGCCGATAACTGCAAACATGTTATCGACCGATATGAATAACTGCAAAAATACTATCGACCGATATGAATAACAAAATTCCAAATTTCAACCATCGATATCCCGATCTATCGATATTAGAAGGCACAACACTGCATGAAATGAATGGCAACCTCTATTATAAAAATATACATCAGAAAATCTGCCAGCTTTGAGCTCTTGCGAGCTTCGGGCGCAGGTTTCACCGCAGGCTGTCGGAGGTGTGCTCTTGGGCTTCCAGTTAGCCTTATACGTGTCACGCGCACAAGTGATAACCAGGTGATAACGGCACGAGGTCCACTCGATGGGGTTTAAAGGGCCCACTTTATCGTTTAGCCCCTATTTTTGTTTGAAAATACAACTAAATCCAATGAAAATAATGGATGAACCTATAAACCTAGGATAGATATGAATCGATTTCGGTATGGATCGATCCTGGGATTGATTCATGAGAGGTCGTTGCACGATGCAAGACGATTCAACGCAAGATTACAGTGATAGCGGATAGTGATAACGAAGTGACGATAGTGATAGTCACTTCGCCGTTCTCGCCGCGATACGCTCGTAATGGCCCGATATATCGATATCGACCTTGACCCTTCTCGATATGTCGACAGCCTTTTGGCAAAAATCCTATCGACCGATACCGATAACTACGAAAATCCTATCGACCGATACCGATAACCGCAAATTTGTTATCGCCCGATACTGATATTCTCAAAAATGTCATCGATACCATATATCGATATATATCGATGAGATAGTTATCGGTTTTCGGAGGGGTGATACCACTGGTATCGTCGCGCGTCAGCGCGACGATGCCAGTGGTGTCACCCCGTAGAAAACCGATAACTAGCTTATCGGATTTTTAAGAGTGGCCACGTCGGATTTGATATCGGTTGAAGCACTTTGTTATTACTTTCCACGTCGGATTGCGTGCATTTTACGAGTTTGGAGTCCTCGAAGCGCATCGATCGCGATCGTTTCGTGACATTTAGGAAATAATTTGAATGGAATCGTTCGATCAAATCGATCGTCGATCGCAGCGTCCTCAGTCGAAAATTCAAAATCTCTTTTGACGATTTTGACCAAACCAGTTTTGAATCCAGCTCATTTTTCGCGTTTGACTTGACGAACACCGCTTGCTGTAACTAATTGTTGTTTTTCTTTTTGCACGACGTGCTTTCCAATTGAAAATGGGATACCGGCGTGCTGGTGTCATAGAATCCAAGAGAAGGGCATACAATGCCAAACCGGAGGCCAATCCAGGTGGAATCGTGGCTCGGGTCAAGAAACTCCATCGGGAAAAGCGTCCCAACACGCGCAGCCAGACCAGCTCAGCCCTCGTTGTTTCTGTACCCCCTGTTCAGGACAGTCTCGCGATGGTTCCTGCACCGACGGAGAGGGAGGGGAAGGCCTTTGTGAAACTGTCCCCAGAGATTCTCGACCGACTCAAGGAGCGTCGAGCAGAGCTTTTCGCTGAGATGCTCAAGGAGGAGCCCAACACAGGTCGCTCTACCAAAACCGCCAGCAACTTTTTCTCTAAGTGGCTAAAGGCTTATGCCAAACTCCCTGCTACAAGCGACCCAAGATTATATGACTATCCACTTGTTAGCGACTCTGAAAATGAGGGGCCCACAGCGCCAGCTTTACTTCTTGCCTGCATGTCGGACGAGGCGGCATGGGTTTGTTCGGCTGGACTCCGAAAAGGCGAGGCCATGAAAAGAAGCACCCCACATCACTATTTCTGTGGCTTGAATCGAGAGTGGAATATCCACTTCAAGGCCCTTGATCAGACGTTGAGCAAGGTACGTTTGCATGGCGAAAACCTTTCCCGCATATTTTTCTGTTTGATATTGTGTTTCACACGACTGTGCTCTGATGTCTTTACACATGCGCCCTCGTTCGTTACGGACGTACAGGATCCACGAGCTGAAATGAACTTCTTCGTTGACTCGGAGTGGCAATTCGCCAAGGGGGCTATGGACACGCTCATGCCCAAACTTGATGGGGCAGTGAAGCACCATGAGCCCCCTTCGCAGGCCGATATGCAGCTCATTCTGCATAGCGACTTTCTTGCCGGAAACGATCCGTGGTCAATTCTGCACCGCCGGGCTTTTTCCCTTATGAACGAGACTTGGATTCGTGGAGGTGAAGAGCTGCTTGCCCTCGAGCTCCCATATTTCGCTCTGTTGGATGAAGGTATGTGTTTTCCAGTTCCAGTTCCAGTCCAGTTCCAGTTCTGTGTTTTGTACCTGTTTCTTGCCTTGCCTTTCCCTCTTTGCTTCTAATATGTAATTTGCTTCACTTCCTATTTCAAATCTTTCTAAGCAAACAAAGATATCGTTTTTTTTCTTTTATGTGCGTTTAGGTTTACCGTACACTTCTGCTGAGAGCCCTGGTGAACGCCTTCGGTTCAATGCCAACGAGTTCTTACAACAGAAGACCAAGAAGGGTGACTCCACCGACTTCAGACTGGAATTCGAGTACCAAGACATCTTTCCCAATGTCGTCATGCCTCGGTTTTGCATGGTGCAACAATACAAGGACGAGATCGCGTTTCGCAAATTCTTCGGCTACACCAACTCAGCGTATTTCCTCGCCCTCGACTACGACAACTATGGCAATCCTTGCGACTTTGTTGACCGTCCCATTCAGGTTAAAATCGCGGGAGCGTTTATCAAGACCATCACCCGCACTGTTGGTTGCTCTAGGGAGCATACCAACCACGACATGCGAGCGAAAGGTATATCCGACGGGTATGCTGCGGGCATGCATGACCAACAGGTAGGATGCACCCATAACACTTGCACACAACCCTCCTATCTTTGCTTTCCTTTCCCTTACTCATACCCGAACGCTCCGGAATAATATCATTTGTCCTTGTTGGTTGCGTGTAGGTCATGGCGAAATCCCGCCATCGCAGCGAAAAGTCCGCCAGAGGCTACAACAAGGAGAACGTCGCGCAGCAAGCGGCCATCTCCCACACGTTGCACCGTCGTACGGCCGGACATCAAGTGCAACATGTCGATGTGGTGCGTGCCCTCAACGCCAAGGACAATGGCAACCCAACGCCCCTTCTCCAGATGCAGCAACCACCCGTACCGCCACTGCCGGCACCGCCAGTGCATTATTCCCACCAGCCTCCTCCCCAACTCCCTCCCCACCTCCCTCCTCATCCCAACGTTGCTCCTGATAACCTCCCCGCATTTGTGGATACGACAAGCCCACACTACCCCTTCCATCAAAACTTTCCCCCCGCGAACCCACAACCCCCACCCGCGCTTGAACGTGCGGTCCCAGCCTCTGGCAATTTCAGTGGCTGCCACTTCCACATTCACGTCGGCGACAACACCGACAACCGTATCGCACCCACATGCATGCCTTATGACGACCCGTTCCTGTACGATGATGCCTTCTTGAGAGAGTATGACAACACGGCTAGTGGCTTCTGGTGATCTTGTAAGCAGGTGCGCTTTTCTCCCTACTGATGGTCACAACACATTTTGCTTTTGTTTGGCTTTTTCCAACTGTGTGCAATATTTTCACCATTCTCCCCTCATTATGTGCGCGGCATGCATCGGTGTTGGCATATGTGTCGCATTGTCCGCAGGCACATTCATGCGTAGGAACATTGCACTGCGATATCCGGTTTGTGCGCAACATCCATTGCCCGACAACATTCTTTGCACAGCAACATCCTTCGCGTAGCAACATCCTTCGCGTAGCAACATCCAACAGGCATAGGCTCTGCAGCTGGGGATCCACGTGCGCAGCAACTGATTGTCAGTGTGCGGCATGCAGGTTTTCGGCATGAAGGTTGTTGCTGTGGTTTGGGCAAAATCTGCTGGATTTGGGCAAAATCTGCTCTAGGCAGATTCTCGGTGGTGACCTACGTTAGATTTCTGATCCAAATGCCCAATTTGAAACCAAATAGGATACCCTGTTGTGAATTCCTGTCTTCATAGAATATTCTGTTATCGGTTGCCACGTAAGTAAAATATTCTGTTATCACCCGTGAATATTCTGTTATCGGTTTAGAATATTCTGTTATCAGTTTAGAATATTCTGTTATCAGTTTAGAATATTCTGTTATCAGCTGCCACATCAGCCGATAACACTATTATAGCATCCGACGTGTCAGCCGATGGTGGCTCTGTGCCCGGAGGCACAGCGTGAGCCGATATGCCTATGCGTCCGTATGTGTGTCATCGGGGGTAATCTGGGATTGGCACGATGACAGTGAAATTGGGCTTGAAATCACGATGAGAATGAATACCAGATGTCCGGGGTATGACAGTATGACACTATGACATTATGACAGTATGACAGTATGACACTATAGTAGTATGACAGTACTGTGGGGGGTGTCATCGTGGAACTCAGTCAGACCCTCGAAGAATGGTCAGATTCGCATCGGGGTTGAAAAGACAATGAAATCGAATATCAGATATCAAGGTTATGACAGTATGACAGTATGACGCTATGACAGTATGACAGTATGACAGTACAGTAGTATGACAGTACTGTGGGGCAGTCATCGTGTCAGTCTGTCGGCATAACATCTGAATCGAGAATGACGAATCGGAATTAGAAATGAGATCGGATCGGGAATTGAACGTTGAGCCGAAGTGTGACATCGGTTGCCGAGTGGTTGACCCTGCAACCTGAGTGACGAGTGAATAAGTGGAGCACTTGAGAAGTGTTTAGCCTTCAGAACTCGGAACCGAATTATCGTTTGTACCTCAATCTGGCCCTGATCCAGTATATTATAAAAATCCGAATTGTGTACCTTTGCACGTTCAATCAAAAACATATCTCCGAGCATCTGTCGTAGTGCCCACGGGCACATTTGGTATTAGTGTGCTGCGAATTCGCCCCTGCGCAACTCGCCCACGGACCTATTGGAACTTTCGTTGTAATACAGGGGGAGAGCTGTACTTCCGGCTATACGTGCGCAATTTTTGCCTCTGTAAGTACATTTTTTTTCGTATACAACGGCCGTATTCTCTGGGAAATATCTTCAAAACGTCATATTTTAGCTTCTTAACCCCTTAGCTGCCAGCTGATGGACATGTCCATCAAACACTCAAAACTGATTTTCTCGGCGACAAATAACTCAAATTCACTTTTGAAGACAGTTTTGAAAAGCTCTTATCGAGCCGCATGCAGCCATGCACTTGGGAGCAACCATGCTGCGACGATGCTCTAAATATTTCCCCAGACGCACTCTATTTTAGCTTGACCATAGTGAGTCACATCTAGGGCACATGTGTCATAGTGTTACAAACCCCTAATAATATAAGTAGCCCTAACCGCATGTTGAGTACTTGGTAAGATTATACCTGGAGGTATAGGGTCAATATTAGGGCTTACATTGTTAATGATGTGCACATCCATCAACATTTTTCAGTTGACAATCACGTCATCGGTATCAAGTGTCATGTATTTCTAACGTTTGCATGTGATTCGCCTTGAGAAGACCTTTCCGACACTATTTTCAAAAGTTGAGGCAGGACCCTTATGCCAAAGTTATTGTAAATAAACCAAAATTTTCACAACCCCGAAATTCCTCCGGCAGCTAAGGGGTTAACACTGGGGGCCCAAACTGGCTCAGAAACCCAAGCATTCGTTTTCCGATCTTAAACCCGAAGTCCGTCCCAGGCCACAAACGACCGTCAGGGAGCACCCTGAAGGGTTTCCCCGGTCTACAGTAGCCAAGAAAACCATATAGCTTACCTTTCAGAGCCCCCAAAAGGCGAAAAACCGCCCAAAACAGCCAAAAATAGCCGTTTTTGACAGTTTCCAGCCTACCCCAAAACCTCTCCCAGTAGCCCCCACCACCGAAAACCCCCTCTTTAGACCCCATAGAACAGCCTAGAAACCCCTGATACCGCCCTCACGGCCATCAGCAGCGGGGAAAGCTCCACCAAAAGGCGCTTTCAGCAGTTCTGGGACGTTTCTGGCAGCCCTTCAGCACCTCCTGGTATCTTCCAGCAGTGCACTGACTGGGGCTTTTCTTGGGACCTACGGAGTACAGATACCGTCTGGGACCTCACTGGACCCCCATATTGGACCTGACACCTCCTTTTTCACTGCCGCTTGACTCTTGCCCGCGCGCCTAGGCACTCAAAAATCGTGTCGCGGAGCCCTGGCCAAATTTTGAGTTCGCTGGTGTATGGCAGTACCCCCTTCGCCAGAAGAATACAGAAGAGCGTGGTGGAAGCAAGGACCTATCAAGTGGGTATTCCCTCCGGACCCTACCTATCCACCAGCAGGCGCTTTCTGGCAGAGCGGCCCTTGGAGCGGCCCTCCTTCCCCCTCTTCCTCTGACGACGAAGAGGAGAACAGCGACTGAACGCCTGGGCAAAGTCACGCTGGCTATCCCACCAGTACATTACGACTACGTGTGGCATCACCAGGCAATACAAGTGATCGACGCCCCCCCTTGGGTCCTCCTTGGCGCTGATTGGGTCCCCCCATCTCCACCCGGAAGCCCCGCTCCTTCGCCTCCAGAGAGTGACATCGACGAGGACGAGACTGATTAAATAAAAAGGCGAGCACTCACTACTCTTGCTCACCTGTGGCTATTGCCACACCCAGTCTGTGAACTCAACCAGCTCAGCAGTCAGAATGTCACAGCAGACATCAGAATCCTTTCCTAGCATGGGTGTCAGCGCAGAGCAGCTACACCACACACTGTTCTCCCCCATGACCTTCCCATCGCCCACCGCATACGCTTCCGCTCACCCCATTCCACATCCAGGCACCACCATGCCTTACACAGCGGTGCCCCGCCCTTATACTATGCCGGATGGCACCCCCGCACAGGCTGTATGGAACGGCGTCAATTGGGTATTGCCCCAATCAGCGCCCCTCGCTGGGGGAGTATCACCAGTGCCGTTCACACGCTGGGAACCCATCACCCCGTGGGCGCATATCCCACACCGTTCCAACAACAGCTACAGCAGCAGCAGCAGTGGCTCGCGTACCAGCAGCAGCAACAGCAGTGGCTTCAGCAGCAGCCACTGGAACCAATGCAGCAGCAGTTACAGCAGCAGCAGTTACAACAGCAGCAGTTACAGCAGCAACAGCAGCAGCAGCAGCAGCAGCAACAGCAGCCGCAGCCGCCACAACAGCCGCAGCATCGACCACAGCAGCTCCATCAGCTGGCACCGGCCACCTCCGCGCTTCATGACTCAGGCGCGGATCTCTCATCGCTGCAGCACTTCATCAGCATCGGCGCTGCGGCCCTGCCGGATCCTCTGCAGGTACCCCTTGACAGCGGAGTTCAGCAGAACGTCTCGGGCGGGACCCAGCTCTTGGTGCGTCACCTTCCCGCGGTGGCAACAACCTCAGAGACTCGCCGGCGTCGGCGTTCCCGAAGGGCATCCTCGGGCCCTGCGACACATGGCAAACATCTCCCAGGCCCAAGCCACGCACCTGATCACTCTGACCCCGACTCCGGCACGGACATCAGCCGCACCAGCACGGGGACCAGAGGCAGCCGAAGCACGCAGGCACGGGCTGAGCGCAGGCGGAGGGCCGCCCACAGGTCCGGCTCCGACTCGGACGCGAGCAGCCGAAGTGAACACATTCGCAGAGAAGTCCTGGCGGCAGTACAGGCCCTGGACATCTCCGCGGTGCTCTCGAGAGGACTCGCGCTGCCTGGTGCGACGGCATCGGCAGGAGCCTCCCCACCAGGCGACCCTCAGGGCAGTGCACAGGGCCTGACGGCGGACCATCTACACGAGGCAGACGCCGCCGCCAGCGTAACCCCTCCAGTGCCTCAGACCGCCGCTGAGACCGCTCCCGCCGAACCTCCCACTCAGGGTCGGCCAAATCCCCATAACATGATGGTGGCCCGCCGGCGGCAGTCGATGGAGACGGTGGTGCATGGCGGTGGCAACCCCGACTCAGAGCCCAGAGACTCCAGTTCAAGCGACTCGCCACCAGGCCCCCCCAGTGATCCACCTCAGGATCCCCCTGACGACCCCGCACCAGAGCCCTCCTACCCTCAGTACCCAGAGGTCAGAGCCCTCTTCGTCACCCACGATGGTGGGTCATTGTGGGTGCACCAGTCAGCTGGGGTGCGAGGCGCGGCAACCGTCTCCCTGCCATGGGATGAACGCCGCCGGGCTGGGGTGCAGGGCGACGCCATCTTGTTCAGGATCATGCACCTGCTGGGAGCGCCGCTGACCGCATATGCGCGCATGGGAGGCCGCCTACACCATGCACCCCTACCACTTACCAACCCTCGTGTGGAGACCTGGGTTCTTATGGTCGACCGCGAGGTCATGGATATGGCAATGGGGGACCCAGCCGCAGCCAATGTGCGGTCTACGAGCATGGGGCAGCCAGTGTGGGAGTGGATCCCTGCTACTGCGCGGGAGTCGGAGATGCAGAACTTCGACCAGGACGGGCTCGCCGCGTGGTCGGAAGTCAGCAACTCCGATTGGTACCGAAGCATGAGCGTGGTGGCCGCACAACCATCCACTCCCCTGCCCTTCCATACACCTCTTCCACTCCCCGCTCCACCATCAGCCCCTGCATCACCGCCCACTTCGACTGCAGTCTCCACAAATCCCGCGCCTGCACTCCCGCCCGCGCATGCCCCGGGACCACCACCTCCAGCCCGTTTCCCCCACTCCGCTGCCGCGAACCCCGTTCACTCTGCCGCCGCTGCGAACCCCGTGCTCTCTCCCAGCGCCACCCCCTTTGTTCCAGGCATCGTCCGTCTGCCGCAGGGCACTAACCTGCGAGCATCCTCAGACGAGGTCCGCCTGGAGCACAAGACCAAGGAGATGGTGCTAAAGCTGGGCAAGAGCGTCACCAGGTTCCCCCGCTCCGCGTCCGACACAAAATCGGCCGACAAGGAGGGCCTCCTGACGCAGTTGGAGCACTACTCCAACATGGTGCGGAAGATATTCCAAGAGGCCATCGTGATCGAAGCACTGACCACTCCCAGCTGTACGCCGACAGTATCAGCGTACCAGGCGAGTGTGTCAAGCCTTCTTTGGAGCTTCAAGGAGCACACTCTTCAAGACCAGCAGAAGAAGTTCTTGGAGCGCGCGGCGGGGACCTTCGGGTCCGAACAGGCCTGGCACCAACGCTACGGGGAGCTGGACGTGTTCTTCAGCGATCTGGCGGTGTGCTCCCTGACGCAGGCCTACCTGGAGAACGCACATGGCGAGGCCATTGCCCTGAAGCAGGCGACGAGCGAGACCGCGGCGGAGTATTTCTCGCGATTGGAGACCCGCATGGCCTCCGTCAACTTCCTGGCCGGCAGAGTCCCCAATTGTGTGGAGATGTCCAACCTGTCGATGCTCTCTACGTACCGCCGAGGGTTGAAATATGCACCCAAGGTGATGCGGCGCCTGAGAGCCATCCACTTGGATGTCTCCAAACCAGAAGAGTGGGAGAGGAAGGCCGTCGCTGACGATGTCCCAGGCACCCACAACGCCTTGTTGAAGATTCGGGAAGTCGCTGAGGAGGTGGAGAGTGACATTGACACGGAGGCGGCTCAGAGGCGCTCTCAAGACCGTCCTCCCCGAACTGTTTCCTTCGCCAACCCATCACCTCGCACCCCCTTCTTCAGGCGTACCCCCTCTTCGAACCGCCCAGCTCTTGCCATGCTGGAGAATGGACCTGCCACCACCGTTGCCGCGGCAGTGACCCCATTGCCACCACCACCTGGCCTCTCCCGCCCCGACGCTCCGAAAGTTCGCCGGTGCTTCGCCTGCGGCTTCGCGGAGCACATCGTCCGTAACTGCACGGACGAGGCTAAGCTCAAGGAGTGGAGGGCCAATGCACCCGCTCGATTGGCGAATTCCCCTGGGTTTGTAGCCGCCGTCGTCTGGGCCATCGAGCAGCAGGAGGACATCTCCTCGGTGGATGGCGTCCCAGAGGAGTTCTCCGAAGAGGTCTTGGCACTTGCTACCTGTGAGGACGAGCAGAGCTACCAGACCCTGGCGGCCCTCGCGGGTATCGAGCTTGTGGAGGGCGACGGCCTCCCCCCGGTGGAGAGCGATGAATGACTGGCCGGCGACCAGCCCCAGACCCTGCCCTTCGAGGAAGTGAGGTCTTTCCCTGATGATCAGACCCTCTCCGCCCTGGAGAAGCGGTCAGAGCCAGTGGAACCCCGACGCGCCCGAGGACGCACAGACCCTTGGGGCCACCGTCCCCATCCCAAGAGCGTGGCCTTCACCTCTGGGACCCGCTTGCGACACACCTACCGCTCAGCTGGTGCCCCATCGCCGCCGAGGGATGACCTGACCAGCCACCCTCTTGCAGAAAGCACCCCCTTCGATGAGCCGTCACTACCTCTTGATGACGGCCCTGCTTATACACAGGCAAGGATCGAGGGTCGGAGGGGGCGGCGAGTCCCCCGGCACAGACCCCCCATTATGGGCAGCAACCGCGGAGAGCCCCGCGAGCTTCGCCCCCGACCGCGTGTTGTTCTACCACTGCCCAGCTATCAGTCCAACCTCGCAGACCCGCAGAAGAGGCTGACTGCGTGGCACTGGAAGAGGGATCTGTATTCTCTCCCCCTCGAAGTCGCCATGCAAAAAGTTCGCAGAGCCCTGCGCAAATCCCCGGAGGCTGCCAAGGACCTGGTGGATAAGATGTGGGAGCGTACTCGTAGCCGCATACGCTCTGGGAGTCGATCGCCGAAGGAGCACGTGAACCGCGCCAACCAGCTGGCGGAGAGGGTACGCATTGCCCGTGAACCTCAAGATCGTAGAGAAGGCCATCAGCGCATCGCACTGTGGCACCTCCTCTCACACGACGGTCACCAGCAGGTCCTCGAGCCCCCTAGCGCTAGCTCCTCCGACCTCTACGCAGCTTGGAGAGAGCTGTCGCCCGCCGAGCAGCTGGAGGCGATCGCCACTTCGAGTCCAAATTCCTCCCCCGGTAGCAGGCTGTGGGAAAAGGAGGGTGCACGAAGAGCAGCAGCGAGATCCTCGACCTCTCTCTGCACCCTGGACACCGAAGTGGGCACAATACCCGGGACAGCGGGAGACGTGGGCTTACCTGGCGCCTGGTGCAGTCTACACGCAGTGCACCAGTATAAGATGAGGAAGCTGGGTCCCAGCCCCTTGGGAGCATCCCCTCCATCATCCCCACTGGTCGAGCCCACGACAGAGACGACGTCCTCGCGCCATGACAACGCGCCGGCTACCCCGGGAGGAAACCTTGAAGGCCCATCTGACTGCGTAGTGACGGAGGAGACCTCCACACCCAGCTCGCTTTGCTTCACCCAACAGATGACCACCGTCAGAGCGCATGAAGCAGATGAAGCGCCGCCCCGTCTCGACAGCCACCCCATCGCTGAAGATCCTGAGGTGATGGAAGAGGAGTCCTCAGTCAATTCGCTCTGCTTCACCCAGCAGATGGCAGCAGCTGGGACCCCTGAGGCGAGAACTGATCACCAGAGCCCCCACCAACTCGCCCACAACTCCCCCACTAGCAGCCCTCAGCATGACGAGGACCCCCTTACCCATGGCAGTCTCACCAACAGTGTCGCTACCCATGCGAGCCCCACAACAAGCGGCACAACCCATGTGAGCCCCACAGTAAGCGGCGCTACCCATGTAAGCCCTACCACCAGCGGCACTACC
>LGRX02033107.1:0-21959 GCA_001247695.2 Cymbomonas tetramitiformis | reverse complement strand
GGAAGCAGCTCAGCCGCATCGTGCAAAGAGGTGCGCCAGCCGTACTGCTGGAAGCAGCTCAGCCGCATCGTGCAAAGCGATGCGCCAGCCGTACTGCTGGAAGCAGCTCAGCCGCATCGTCCAAAGAGATGCGCCAGCCGTACTGCTGGAAGCAGCTCAGCCGCATCGTCCAACGAGGTGCGCCAGCCGTACTGCTGGAAGCAGCTCAGCCGCATCGTGCAAAGAGGTGCGCCAGCCGTACTGCTGGAAGCAGCTCAGCCGCATCGTGCAAAGAGGTGCGCCAGCCGTACTGCTGGAAGCAGCTCAGCCGCATCGTGCAAAGAGGTGCGCCAGCCGTACTGCTGGAAGCAGCTCAGCCGCATCGTCCAAAGAGATGCGCCAGCCGTACTGCTGGAAGCAGCTCAGCCGCATCGTCCAAAGAGGTGCGCCAGCCGTACTGCTGGAAGCAGCTCAGCCGCATCGTGCAAAGAGGTGCGCCAGCCGTACTGCTGGAAGCAGCTCAGCCGCATCGTGCAAAGAGGTGCGCCAGCCGTACTGCTGGAAGCAGCTCAGCCGCATCGTGCAAAGAGGTGCGCCAGCCGTACTGCTGGAAGCAGCTCAGCCGCATCGTGCAAAGAGGTGCGCCAGCCGTACTGCTGGAAGCAGCTCAGCCGCATCGTGCAAAGAGGTGCGCCAGCCGTACTGCTGGAAGCAGCTCAGCCGCATCGTGCAAAGAGGTGCGCCAGCCGTACTGCTGGAAGCAGCTCAGCCGCATCGTGCAAAGAGGTGCGCCAGCCGTACTGCTGGAAGCAGCTCAGCCGCATCGTGCAAAGAGGTGCGCCAGCCGTACTGCTGGAAGCAGCTCAGCCGCATCGTGCAAAGAGGTGCGCCAGCCGTACTGCTGGAAGCAGCTCAGCCGCATCGTGCAAAGAGGTGCGCCAGCCGTACTGCTGGAAGCAGCTCAGCCGCATCGTCCAAAGAGGTGCGCCAGCCGTACTGCTGGAAGCAGCTCAGCCGCATCGTCCAAAGAGGTGCGCCAGCCGTACTGCCGGAAGCAGCTCAGCCGCATCGTGCAAAGAGGTGCGCCAGCCGTACTGCTGGAAGCAGCTCAGCCGCATCGTGCAAAGCGATGCGCCAGCCGTACTGCTGGAAGCAGCTCAGCCGCATCGTCCAAAGAGATGCGCCAGCCGTACTGCTGGAAGCAGCTCAGCCGCATCGTCCAACGAGGTGCGCCAGCCGTACTGCTGGAAGCAGCTCAGCCGCATCGTGCAAAGAGGTGCGCCAGCCGTACTGCTGGAAGCAGCTCAGCCGCATCGTGCAAAGAGGTGCTCCAGCCGTACTGCTGGAAGCAGCTCAGCCGCATCGTGCAAAGAGGTGCGCCAGCCGTACTGCTGGAAGCAGCTCAGCCGCATCGTGCAAAGAGGTGCGCCAGCCGTACTGCTGGAAGCAGCTCAGCCGCATCGTGCAAGAGGTGCGCCAGCCGTACTGCTGGAAGCAGCTCAGCCGCATCGTGCCAAAGAGGTGCGCCAGCCGTACTGCTGGAAGCAGCTCAGCCGCATCGTGCAAAGAGATGCGCCAGCCGTACTGCTGGAAGCAGCTCAGCCGCATCGTGCAAAGAGATGCGCCAGCCGTACTGCTGGAAGCAGCTCAGCCGCATCGTACAAAGAGGTGCGCCAGCCGTACTGCTGGAAGCAGCTCAGCCGCATCGTGCAAAGAGGTGCGCCAGCCGTACTGCTGGAAGCAGCTCAGCCGCAGCCGAGCCCGGCTGCATTGATGCTGCCGGATACCCTGGCCACGATAGCGGCCATAGAGGACCGATTGGGTTACAACACCTATCATGCCTGCGGTTGGGGGCGTCTGTGGCACATCCGGAGTGTGGCGCGGGCTGCAGTGGTTTGCCCTGAGCTACGACGAGGGGAGAGGGGAGTGGCTACCTGGCGGAGCTGCGGCGGCCACCGGGGGCTCCCCGGTCCCGGTTCCCTCAATGCCCGTAGCCCCCCCATCCGCCTGCCCAGCAGCCCCCACGACCGTAGCAGCTTGCGCCGGGGCCTGATACTCCCCCCTCCCCTCCCCCATGCACCCACCTCAGAAAGGGGTCTTGATGCAGCCTCTGATAGGCGTGCTCGCTTCGCGGTTCCTGTGCTCACGGAGCCTGGCACCATACCACGGTCGACCACTCCACATGTAGAACAGGCGAGACGCGATCTCAGTGAAACGCGCCGTGCGCGCGGATCCTCCGGTGCCAACGGATAGGATTGCAGGAAGCCAGTCCGGGCCACCATTGAAATTCTGCAGAGGTATGCTTCAGTGTGGCGTCCTCAATCGAAGTCGAGGTGTACAACCAACTATTGTCGAGGGGCAGTATCAGCAGTCACACATGCGCGTCTAAAGACGCCGGGAGCTCAAGTCATCATGACAGGGTCCTCCATGATGACCAAAGCGTGGAGCCCCCTTCGCGCTCCTTGCAGGCTGCTAGCTGCGATCAGGCGCAGCGAGAGATGCTGGGCAGGCTCCGTGGGAGAGGAGGCAGGGGCAGGGGAGAGGAGGCAGGGACAGACGGGCGAGGAGGAGGAAGCGCACCCGGAGCTCCGAGAGCTGCTGGAGCACCATGTTCAGGCGCTCGCGGATGTCAACAAGGTCGCCCTCGTCCGCCCGCGCCCCGGAATCAGATTCCGCAACCTGGTAGGGAGGATGGGACGGGGGGAGCAGTGGGGAAGTCCTCGGCTTCACAATCCGAAGCCAGCAACTCTCCTGTCCATCATGTGCAATGTCTGCCGTTGATATCACAATCTGAAGCCAGCAACTCTCCTGTCCATCATGGGCATTGTCTGCCGTTGATATCACAATCTGAAGCCAGCAAATTCTCCTGTCCATCATGTGCAATGTCTGCCGCGTTGATATCACAATCTGAAGCCAGCAACTCTCCTGTGTCCATCATGTGCAATGTCTGCCGTTGAGACACAATCTGAAGCCAGCAACTCTCCTGTCCATCATGTAATGTGTCTCGTCGTTGATATCACAATCTGGGAAGCCAGCAACTCTCCTGTCCATCAGGCAATGTCTGCCGTTGATATCACAATCCGAAGCCAGCAACTCTCCTGTCCATCATGTGCAATGTCTGCCGTTGATATCACAATCTGAAGCCAGCAACTCTCCTGTCCATCATGCAATGTCTGCCGTTGATATCACAACCGGCCAGCAACTCTGTCCATCATGTGCAATGCTCCGCCGTTGATAACACAACCGGGGAAGCCAGCAACTCTCCTGTCCATCATGTGCATGCCTGCCGTTGATATCACAATCCGCCAGCAACCTCCTGTCCATCATGTGCAATGTCTGCCGTTGGATAACACAACCAAGCCAGCAACTCTCCTGTCCATCATGTGCAATGTCTGCCGTTGATATCACAATCCGGTTGTCAGACTCTTCACCCAGGCGGATGTCCGATAGTATCACTCCCTGCAGCCGGCGGAGTTTGGACAGCACACACCGGGCATAGGATGGCCGCAGCTGCTTGCCTGGGCTTGAGCTGCGCCTGTCCGCTCTGCAGCCGGCGGAGTTTGGCCAGCACACACCGGGTATAGGCGCTGGGGGTACGTTGCCTGTTTGAGCTGCCTGTCCGCTTCTGCAGCCGGCGGAGCCTGGACAGCACACACCGGGTATAGGGCGGGGCTGGGGCAGCTGCTTGCCTGCTTGAGCTGCGCATGTCCGCTCTGCAGCCGGCGGAGTTTGGACAGCACACACCGGGGTATAGGGCGGGGCTGGGGCAGCTGCTTGCCTGCTTGAGCTGCGCATGTCCGCTCTGCAGCCGGCGGAGTTTGGACAGCACACACCGGGGTATAGGGCTGGGCTGGGGCAGCTGCTTGCCTGCTTGAGCTGCGCCTGTCCGCTCTGCAGCTCCGCAAGCGCCCCCTTCATCTGCCCCAGCTGCGCACAAACCGAGTACCAACCTTTAGCACCCTCTCTCGTACATGCGTCCTCCGTTGACATACCACTGTCGCCATCTGTACCAGCGGCACTAATTGCACCTGGTGCGGGAGATGCCTCCGAACCGACGACCGCGCTGGCTTTCACCAAAATGCGAGTGTCGCTCCGTGCACAGCTGGTGTCACCAAAATGCGAGTGTCGCTCCGTGCACAGCTGGAAGTCACCAAAATGTGCGAGTGTCGGTCCGTGCACAGCTGGTGTCACCAAAATGCGAGTGTCGCCTCCCGCGGCATGAGCAGGTGGCCACCAAAATGCGAGTGTCGCTCCGCACAGCTGGTGTCACCAAATGCGAGTGACGCTCCGTGCACAGCTGGTGTCACTCTAGTCATGAAAGTGGACTGCACAGCTGGTGTCGCCAAATGCGAGTGTCGCTCCGTGCACAGCTTGTCACCAAAATGCGAGTGTCGCCCTCCGTGCACAGCGCTGGTGTCACCAATAAGTAGTGTCGCTCCGTGCACAGCTTGTCACCAAAATGCGAGTGTCGCTCCGTGCACAGCTGGTGTCACCAAAATGCGAGTGTCGCTCCGTGCACAGCTGGTGTCAGCCCTCGTCTTCGCGTGACGGCAGCAAGCCTGCCAGAGGGGACAAAGAGGGGGTCCAGCGCAGAGGGCAGGGGCAGCCCCGGCAAGGGGCGCGAGGCGTCAGAGGCCACCGCTACCTCTTCGGTGGCCTGCGCGTACTTCGCGTGCAGATCGGCCACCGCTGTGACCTGCGCAAGTGCAGGCGGTGGAGGCGCCAGCAGCTCCCGCTCAAGTCCAAGCCCCGCTACCACTGCCGCTGCCGTAGAGCCCCATTCCCTGGAGAGGCCCGCAACCGCATAGCATGCCGTCAGCGTCCGAGACCGACGCTCAGCAAGCCTCTTACCCAGCCCCCCCTCGGAGGCCGGTCCTGCGGTGAGGCAGGCTGCGAGCGCGCCGGCTGAGACAGCTACTGAGTTGATCTTGGACATGTGGTGAGCGCAAGCTCGTCCGCAGCAGCTGGCACACAATGTATGACGGGGCCTGCGAGGGCGCGCCGGACAAGATCCGAAAAGTGCCGGGCGCCGGGCTTACCATCACGGGCGCCGGGCTTACAATCACGGGCGCCGGGCTTACAATCATGGGCGCCGGGCTTACAATCATGGGCGCCGGGCTTACAATCATGGGCGCCGGGCTTACTTGGGCGCTGGTGTCATCGAGCAGTGAACTCACCCTCTGAGCTGCTCCCTCAGGAGCGCTCCAAGCACGATATGTTCACCAGCGGAGGCGATGAGCAAGATGGCGATGGACAAGAGCCCTCGAATGCTAGCGCAGCCGCTGGCGCCGGCTGCGGTCTGCCGCCGATTCCGCCACCCCATGAGTTTGTCAGCGGGAAATGCTGCTAGATATGAACAGCCGTTAAATTCGGGAATCGATGCAGAAATTGGAGCAGCAGGTGTGGCCTTGCTCAAAGGGGGGGCCGGGGGGTGGTGCACCTTGAGGGGGAGCAATGGAGTGGCACGCGATGTCGCCTCGAGGTGAAGCACCGCCATCGCCTGGGAACGGTACACGGCGAGGTTGGGACGCTCCGCCTCCGTGAACTTCACGAGGCAGCAGGCGAGGAAGGCGAAGCCGCAGAGCGCCGCAAACGCGAGCGTCGCATCTCTCCACGGCAGCTCGTTCCCCAGGTGCTGGAGGCGGCGGTTGTGCAGCACCACCGGCACCAGAAAGGGCGCCAAGCTGTAGCTCAGGGCACATACCAGCACCGCCAGCTGCCGTGCCCACCCCCCGTCTCCCAAGCAAGTATCCACCACCCCGACGTCACGAAAATCGCTTTTCCGCAGATGCAGAGAAATACTGGCGCTGGCAGGCTGTTTCTGCTGTCATGCTACCCTCCTCCAACGGGCTGAGCAGCCAAAACTAGGGTCTGCCCTACAGAAATACCGGCGACGGCAGGCTGTTTCTGCTGTCATGCTACCCTCCTCCAACAGGCCGAGTGGTCAAAACTAGGGTCAGCTGTTCGAAGCGCCGAACTCCTTGCACCCGGGACGACGCGTGCGAACAGGGGTGCACTGGATAAGAAACGTGTCACGACGTGGTTAGGTTTCAATCAGGAACTGTACGGCGTGCGCTGCTCGGCGAACCCAGCTCCTGGTGCACCAATGCAGCCGCCGTCGCAGCTCGGGCGGTTTGGGCTGACACCTTCGAGCGGAGGCGGAGAGCATGTGTCAGGAGGTGGAGCCCCACGGCCCCGAGGAGCACGCAAGCGTACAGTAGCGCCAGCCCTCGCCCGATCTGCACGCTACAGGGTGAGTGCCTCAGTTCCACAGCTTCGGCGTGGCGACGCGTTCATCGGGGTCGAGAAGACTGAGAAGCGTGGGCTTTGGGCCAGTACATATGGTCCATCAGGACCAAAGAAACGTCGAGATGGCATCTGTAATTTCCCTCCAGAGCTTCAAGTGCCATATGCGAAGAGTTCGCTCAGCCTAAAGAACCGCTTCTATTATTTCATACGCCCGACTTCGTCTCAAGGTGGCAGCAACCATCTCGAATTTACGATCGCCTGGTTTCTAAGGACACTAGCACTTCCTGAGGAACTTGCTTGTGAGAGGCAATAGATCTGTTGCGGAACCGCCTGAAAGGCGTCCCAGAAGGTCGGTCATCAGAACAAAGTATTCTATAGTTGTCCAGGTGTAGACGTCACGACTTCCTCATGCGAGTCGACCTGGGTCGAGGGGCCATGGGAGAAGTCGGCGGCCGGTGGATATCTTACCACGAAAAAGTAAGTGAGTAATGAGACGGCTGACGGATGGCCAAGGGCTGATAAAAAAGATAGTGTCAACGGGAGCCATACTGCGGCATACAGGTCCGGTTTGGTACGAAGCCCAACCAACGTCTACGCACACCAAGCAGGCTCAGCGCTTTTTGGTTGGAAAAGAATCCAAGGAACACGTCAACACGGGCGCGAAATTCTCTTTGCAATCGCATCCACCCTGGAGAGTTTTCACGAACAGGCTTGGTGTGAACAAGCTTCTGATTCACCGGAATTGTACGCACTTCAACAGGCTGTCCGCGACGGTCATACGAGGCTGCAAGGGGGTTACATGCCAATATCCCAAGAACGCTTCTTGCCAGCCGTTGCAGTCGTGTGCACAGTGGGAACCTCTGCGACCCTTAAAGATGGTTGAAACACGCTGTTCAATTTCACAAGACCGCGCTCTCCAGTCGGATACAAGAAGGTCGAAAGAACAACTTAATTAGACATCGACGAAACCCGCACGTTGATATGTCCAGTATTTCAAGTTGTGAGCGACAGCTAAGGTCATCATAATTTCCTTCCGTACCTTTGACTCGAGTGTAAACGAGCTACACTTTAAAAGAAGAGCGGGGAAAAACGACGCCAGCAACCGTGCGCCGACCTGTTTCAAACGAGCGCCGCTTAATGATTCGCGTCAAGATAATGATACCATGCTGCGTTGGCATACGTCCTTCAGGGACGTAATTTTGCGCGTGCATAAACGATCAGACAGTGGCAACGGCGTCGATGCGAATGGACAGTGATGCAGTGAGTATCAAAAGACGTCAACGCATGATCGCGCAAGAGACTTGGCAGTTCCCACCTCATCATTTTCTACGTCAAAATAATAGGGAAGATTTCGTAAATTCCCGAAAACGACCCCCTGAATTCCTCTGCCCGAAGGCATTCTTGCTGTCAGTTCGTGCAGTATCTGTAAAGCTGTTTCAAACTTTCGTCTTGTATGATACAGGTTGACTTGTCCATTTCTTGTCATCTGGATGACATAACAGTCATCTTTTGGGAAACCCGAACCCTTACCCTAACCTGGACACTACCGGCGCGGTGCGGACCGTGCGGTGCGGTGTCCATGTCCCACGCAGCAGAGGTAGATGGCCGTCAATCGGAACCCTTTTTTCAGGGACCACTATATATAGGGAAATTCATGGAATATACTCAAAATTTCCCCCAGTTGTAGAGCTTTGAACCGTCTATAACGCCCAAAAAACCGTTTATAAACAACGATTTTCCTCATCAAGATATTCATTCTAAGGTGGCATAGGGTATGTTAGTGGCTACTATCCCATGGTCCTTGTGGGAGGACCATAATCGATTATGGTCCTCCCACAAGGACCAATGTTGCAAGAATTTAATTGGGCATTGGTTCGGATCTAGAAGGCGCGCCCAATGATTTTTAGTATCAATGGGACATATATTAATTACTTCGATGCTTGGTCCGTTGGCTCTGGCCCACATTTTTTTTAAATTGACCCAAATTTTTTTTTGAAATTTTTCCTAAAGTCACCTAAATTTTTCCTCCCTTTTTGAAAAGGCCCCTAAATTTTTCCTAAATTTTTTTCAATAATTAGCCGATCTCGCGGGCCCCATACACGCCCAAACCGGTTCGCTGAGACGCGGAGACGCTTGCCCTAGGCCCCTATTTCTTTTGCAATCACCCAAATTGGCCTAAGAACCTATTTCATACTACTTTGTTCAACTTGGCAACTTATTGGCAACCTTCAGACCTGTAAAACCTATATGAAATATGATCGATAACAGGTTTCAAGACTAATTAAACCGGTTCTGAGACTACGACACGCAATAGGTTTTGCTTAGGCATCACAATTGAGGTTTGGAGGGGCTACCTTGCTTGTCGGTGCAAGGGCAACAAGGGCAATGCAGATGGCAAGCCTGTTTCACCATCGAAATCCTCTCTGCTACGAGAGATAGGACAGGCATTCCGAATGCTGAGAACTCTCAACGGATGGCCTCACTTTCACAATTTGACTGCCTTGAAGATACTTGATGAGAAGATCAGAACTTGAATTGCGGCGGTAATGCGGTATCCGTCTGTGTCACGTCTCACGTCGACGTGTAAAGTATGGGAATGACAGCAGCCATCGCGATCGCGGAGACATATTCGATATCCCCCCAGATTTTTCACCAATCCCGCCCATATTTTTATTCTATTTTTTTACATCTTCTAATCAAATTTTGACTTATTTTGAAGGACGCACCCAAATTTTGATCAAATTTTGAAAATTTTTTCAGGCCAAAAACTCGCCCAAATTTTTAATCAAATTTTGAAAAATCCTGGCCAGTGCCAATTGGTCCGGCCTGGATCCACCCAATATGTTGGACTTTAGGTTCAGGGTTATTATTATGGGCTCTGATAGCCCCTAGCCTGACCTGTCTCTGATCGGAACCGTGACTCCGCTAGTAGCTAGGATGACAGTACAGTAGTACTGTACTGTCAGTCATTATTTCGTATTATCCGGGTTTCCGAGATGCATGATAAAAGCACTCGGCCGGACTGCTTATGGAGCTTAGCCAGTTCGTTTTCACCGAGCGGAACACCTGTTCTCGCAGGTTATGCGCGTCACCACTTTCCCGGTAATTCTGATGGCACAGCGCCTAGCTGTTGCCATGATTGGCTAAGTTTTGACACCGAGATGGGGTGGGCGCCCCCTTAGGCAGTGGTTTTCTCTTCGCAGTATGGCCTCCTTTTGAAGTGGAGATCAGCTTTTTTTGGCATTTATTTGGCAGCAGTATCGTCGCTGGTTATGGTTATGCTTCACGTTCCGCCTGGTCAGCGGAAAGGACACTCCGCGTTTTGTGGGTCGCTCCCACTATTAGCCACTCGGCTCATGACCTGCTTGATTGTGTTATTGTTTGCTGAGACTCCTGCAGGGATTGGCCGCTGCGGGATTACCGTCTACTGTCGCACCGCTAGCCCACATTCCCGTCTCACCGTCAATTTTATAATGGATACGCCTCAAAGACCACGTACACGCGCTAGGGCGCGTAAATTAGCAACTATTTTCGATGATGTTGGGGCGTTAAATGCAGCAACACCCACAACTCCGCAGTTGGATTCGGCTGCATCGGAAGCTTCGGCTGCGGCTGCCACCCTCGTGCACCGGTTGCGCAGAGATTCGTTTGACGTTCAGAGTTCCAAAACTGCAGCAACAAAGGTACTGGGCGACAAGGTCGCAAAATTCCGTGGGGACGAGACATCAGCTTCGGACATTTTTCCTCAGTTGGTGTCAGAGCTTCAGCAACTATTCACACTGCAGTCGTCGGCATTCGCACCCCTGTTTGACCTGACTGTTGCTGACACCCCTGTTCTGCCTGCTGCCAATGAACTTTTGTACTTTGTGCTGCTGCTGCTGACTGCGCCAGGGTCTCCTGCCCGTAATTGGGTAGAGGCTTCTGGTGCGGATGTTCCTGCTGATGGCAAACGCGCCACCCTGGAGGTGGTGCGTATGCTTGCTGACGCGTCGACTCCGTTCGATGCTTTGACTGAGCTGCTTGATGTGAAGATCTCTGACGAGTATGACCCTGACGCAGGGATTCGCCTCTTCAACAGCTGTCTTCGGGATGCACAGCGTCTGACGACGCTGCCCGAAGACGCTGTTAAAAGGCAGTTCCTCTCTGCTCTATCTGGGCAGGCTTACGCCACGCTGGTCGACTCGTTTGCTCGAGCTGACCAGCGTGCGGCTGTTAGTCTGCTCAACCTGCAGGCGCGCGTGCGCGAGCAGTACCGCTGCGGGCGGCTCTCGGGCAAGCGCACTGCAGGGCGCCCCATGTTTGTAGCATCTTGCACCACTGACACTGGCCTGGCTTCGGCCATTGAGCGGCTCAGTGCTCAGTTGGTCAAGTTGCAGCGGGATGTGGATTCCCTTAAGAGGGGTGGCCCCAAGCCGCCTCCTGGGAAACACACTCCGCGCAACTTCCACCGACCTGGAGTGCAGCCGCTTGCTCATTCCGCCTCTTCGGAGGTGGCTTTTGACAAGCGGTCTGGCACCTTTGTCCCAACGTGCAGGCACGAAAAGTGCCGCGCCGTTGGGTCAAAGCATTGGCTCAGTGAGTGTCCTCACAAGGACACTCACCCATTGTGTCTATTGCCAGATCGGTGGGTTTACCCACCGTAACACGCTGTTACGGTGGGTAAACCAACCCTACGCGTTTGGCGCGTAACGGGGTCGTTACGCGGTTCCGCAAGAAATGTGACATTATAGTGACCAATTAGACACCTAAAACTAACACTAAACGTACTCGGGGGTCAATAGACTTGGCGGCAGACGCTGTTAAACATGCCTCCTATTGCGCTCAACTTGAGAAAACGTGAGAAAATAATAAGGTGTGAGTTATGCATTCCCGCTGGTGCGTGTGGGCGGGAATGGACTGTCCAAGAGTTTGGCGGGCAATGCCCCAACCCCCTTGACTATAGATTGAAGGCTCGAGTGACCGCATGTGACCCGGACAAAGCACCTGACAAGCGATTCGAAGTGACGTTCGAATATGCCGGAGACAAACACGCGAAGTGTGTCCTTCGTCTTCACCACCGCGTATTTGCACTTGGGTGAATACATGACAATACACATGCTTAAAACACAATGGATTGCCTTGTTGAGATGAAAAACGTTTGGTATATTAATGTATTTTGATGTACAAACTTTTGCAGCTGCTTGAGCAGTACCCATTGACGTGAACTTATTTTCCCCACGAAACCCTATGAAAATAACGGATTTTAGCCAATTTTAGGGCTTAATGAACCCCGACACCCCCATGGTAACGTAGCATGCCTGCGATATGCACATGCCTCCCAAAGTGATGTACATCAAAACTTAACATTGTCAACTATCATATATGAAGTGCCAACCCTAAGATCGCATACTAGCGCCTCCCTCCGTACGGCACGGATCTACCAATATTTGTGACACTTGTAAACCCACCGTAAGCAAATTTCCCAACCCACCATACTATTTGGCAACTTCATGCGCCTCTTACATATCGAAAACACCTTAGAATGGTGCAAAGTATGTTTTCCATGTTCGAAGGGACTCTTAATGAGTGCCATAAAACATAGGTTTGAGACAATATACGCCGTTGCATAGAAGCTTTGGGTTGTTTAAAATCGTCATTACGGTGGGTTAACCCACCGTACCCATTTGGCAATAGACAATTGTCCATCTCGGCATCCTACTGCCAAGCCGTCGAGTCTTATGACTCCGACGTGCTTGCCCTTCGTTTCCAGCGGTACTATGACGCTGGAGATGAAGGGTCCATGGAGCACTTGTGTGCTCTCGTGGGGCAGCCTGAAATCTGTGAGCTGTCTGCGCATGCCTTTGCTCCAGAGCCTACGGCTCTGCAGCAGTTCAAGGATGCTGCTGCCTCTGCTGAGTCTGCACATGTTGAGCATCTCTCTATTGGCCGTGTTGCATTTGCTGCGGTCAGCGGTCCGCTTGCCGGTGGTGTCGCTGAGCCGACCACTGACGGGCAGCTGCTGCCGCGGGCCTCTGCACCTGTGCATGGTGAGCCGGTTGACTTGCATGAAGTCAGTTCTTTCAAAACATTCAACATTGTCCACCCTGACTGGTTTGACATTGACCCTGAGCCTGTTGATGTCTGTGACTCCGATGATGATGGGGAGGGCTCCAACTACCCTCCTGGTGTCTGCCTGACTGGGATTGAGGGGGGTGCACCGCCGACGACTGCAGCATTTCGGCGGTTCGGAGTCCCCAGAGGCTCCAGGCCATTTGGCATCGGTGAATTTGCACTCACTCTTTTCATGGTGGCTACGTTTATGTTCAGTGCTACGGCGATGCCGACCCTCGTGGTCGGCGGTGGTGTCAGGGGCCTGGTTGAGCCCGGAGCCACTTACGGCTACGGTTCACTTCGGTCCCATGAAGCACTGCTGGATTCTTTTGACCCACCTATGGTTCCTGCTGGCTCGTCATTGCCGCCTCGGGATGTGCCGCGGTTCTTTTCTCAATCGACCTCGGCTACTTACCAGTCTGATGATTTTGCCACTCCACTCTGGGATCCGCCTGACCCGCTTGGGTCTGGTGGTGCTCTGGGATCGTCTGTTTCTGTCAGCTTCAATGTTCTTGCTCTCCCGCCTTGCCCACTTGGGTCTGGTGGTGTCAACATTTATGATGTCTCTTCTCAACTGACTTCGGATGCTTTTCTTGATTGGAATCCGTCAGCTGAACTCGGCTCTGCCGACCAGCTTTACAGTGGCTAGAGTCTACTTATTTCAAATCCTGGAGGTGTGATTAGCCTTAGCCGCAGTGGTGGGTTGTGCCGGGACAAGTCCCCGGGCACCCAGCTAAAAGTATATCTGTTTCCAGTGAAGTAGCTGTTTGTTATCTGTTTAGTTTGCTCCGCTTGCCTAGCCCTATTAGCTACAGTCACAGCTCCGGGTGGTGTGCTGGACTTTAGGTTCAGGGTTATTATTATGGGCTCTGATAGCCCCTAGCCTGACCTGTCTCTGATCGGAACCGTGACTCCGCTAGTAGCTAGGATGACAGTACAGTAGTACTGTACTGTCAGTCATTATTTCGTATTATCCGGGTTTCCGAGATGCATGATAAAAGCACTCGGCCGGACTGCTTATGGAGCTTAGCCAGTCCGTTTTCACCGAGCGGAACACCTGTTCTCGCACAATATATCCATGGCGTTCGCATTTGCGACAAGCACCCTCAACTTTTCAGATTGCTTTTTTTCTGAAAATTCAAAAAGGCACAAAAAGATACGATATCTTCAATAATTTTTTGGGAATAGTATGTGCAGGCTACACCTGCGTCCATGCGATCATATCGATCTTATACACATGTCCCCATCATATTTGGGTCATACGTCATGTTGGAGTGCATATATTGGCCATCTCTAATGCTTATTAACAACCGTACACCTTTTTAGTCGGTTTTTTAGCCGGAATGGGATAATCGGTGCAAACATGACCCATTATCCACGATGCCCGCTAGAGTGCATTCACAGTGTAGTAGGAGCGTATGGTGCTTAAACTTTTGAAGTATATCCATAAAATGATTTTTTGAAAGCTTAACATAAGCCATATGGGCAAGTATGTGAGCGATGTGCACTCGTTAGCTTGACGCGAAGTGAAAATTAGAAGTGCAAAAATCACAAAATCCTTATTTCACTCGGGAGTGATCACCGCCACGGTAAACGAGAGCTCAGATGGCGACTAGAGTGTGGACTATCCAACTAAGTTTTCATATTTGGTCATAAACTCAAGGTGTGCGACCATGCGCGGCCAACACCGCGCACCATGCCACCGCTAGGACGGTTAAAGACTATGGTCCTTGTGGGAGGACCATCTTTTTTTCGACGATTTCGATAACAAACATATCAAAAGCGCACCCTTTAAGCACGCCCCTCTAGCACACGCGTGGACGATCCTGTAGGGGAAATTATTCAATTGACTCATAAATATGATGGCAAAAACACGTATACGCCTCAAAGATCCATGTGTTCCAAAGATGTTCATAGGGACCCAGCCCTTCAAACTTCTTGTCTTACTGTCGCTGTCCACTGAAATAAACTTAAATTTTCTCTTTCCGAAATGACTTTCCAGAACTCGTATTAAGTGTGATTTGATCTCTGAACCCGCGGCAAACAAGTCGACAAATGTTCGAGTTTTGATTTTCTGCTGAGCCATGAGGTTTTTTGGATTAAAGTTTTCTACAAGTAAATCCACTTGTTCTTTTGGAACAACAGTACGCTTTACTCGTGTGGCTTTATCCGCGCAAACATCATCAAATATTTTTCGAGTCCACTCTTTGTCTATTGGTTTGATGGCGGAGAGGTATTCAACTTCCACGCACTCATGAAAGGCGGGTGGGCTTTTCAAGAACTTCGCTTCGTGATCTCCACGAGCTCGTAGTTGGGCTCGCTGTTCCGTTTTCAAAGCAATATTCTCAGCATCATTTAAGCCTTCATGCTTGAATTTGCGCTTAGGCATATCGTACGTATCGCGGTTGGAAAGTTGCAAGTTGAAAAAACACACCACGCACTGTTAAGAACTTCAAAAAGTGACATGAATTGCAAAACCCGACAAGATTATGTAAAAGACGACACTGGAACACTTTCGAGCGTACTTGACCAAATCATTATGCCATGACACCATTCGGGTGTCATCGTCACGCATTCGATTTCTCGTGCACTTCGCTGACCATATTCATCACTGCGAAGGCTGCGACGCCGCTGCCATTATTTTTAGATTTAAATGTCACTAAAATCGTAATTACGATCTCCGAATTTGACTGCCAGGTCAAAGCCATCGCAGCACGCACATTGGTGCAGATTTTCGTTTCGATTTGATGAATCCCCTGCTGAGATTCAGTAGTTCAGTACCACGTATGACAGTGACAGTGACAGTGACAGTACAGTGACTTCCTACCTGTACTCAGTAGTTCGACTTCGGTAGCTTAGACTGTATGTGACACACGATATGATTGCCTAGTGACGGCCTCAGAGCTTAGATAGCCTGAGAGTCGTGTATTCATTTCTATCTTTTGATATACCCGATTGCCTCGCTCAAACCCTACGGCGTTCAGCGTTTTCACTGTGTCACTAGGACATTCTAGTAGGCTATAGGCCCACCACTTGCCTAAAGTGGTTTTGATTCAAAGCCACTAAATGGCTGGCTAAAGCTGTAGAGGGGCGAGCGTGGCTGAGTAGGTAGAATGTTGCGGGGTGCCGCGTTTTCGCGGCACAACTGACTGCGTGGATGGAGAGGTAAGCGCGACGAGTGGCGGAGGAGAGTACGGAGAAGATGGGTCAGAGAGCGCTGGGGCCCCCGATGGTATGCAGCATTGCGCAGAGTTTGGTACTGAGTGGTTCGCGACACGTTAAAAAGGCCATGACCTCGGACATCGACAAGCGCGGAGACCTCGACCCTACTCTCCTACTTTCCGCCCACCCCCGCCGCTCCGCATTTTTCCTCGCTACTCTATGCGTCTTTACCCGTATCATTTTACCTTAATTTGCCACGCTTGCCGCTTGTTTGTGAACTTTGAGCGGATTTTGGAATCTTGCGGGCGACTTGGCCGTTTTTGACCACTTATAACTTGCGGACCGCTTGGACTCAGACATTTTCCCTTGGGGGGTGTTTTTACTTCGCCATTACCGGCCGTGTTACCGAGTTTCGTGGGCATCGGAGCAGATTTTGAATTTATCTCGGATTTGGCCCCTTCCTTGAGGGGGGCTCACCCTTATCGTTAGGGTTTCATCGCTTCGGTGCTTCGCTTACGGTTACCATGGCTGCCGTGGATTCTTCCGATGGATTCACCACTCCGGTCCCGGCTGGGATCGACACGCGGAGGGCACTTCCCTTTAGCGACGGCCCTGAGGAGCCTGTGCCCCCTACACCTGTGAAGAATCGCCCACTTGCGGGTGATGAGACAGGCGGTGCTGTGGTTATCAGGGAATTCCTTAAGGACTGCCAAACTATTCTCCGCGAGCCTGGTCACAGGGCCAGTATTATCCAGCAAGTTCGTGACCAGTGCCGGCCCACCCACATCAAATCCTCGGAGTGGGTGTTCGACATCGACAAGATCAAGGGCCAAGTGCCTCGGGAGATCGCCTTGGACCGCTTCACTCAGGCGGTAAAAACCCAGCTGACTGACTTCAATCTCCAGTTTGCCACGGTATTCCACCCGACAGACCTCACCACATCTGTTCTCCCTGAGGCCACTCGTATTCTCTACCGTATCTTGACGTCATTGGTGCGAGGATCATGCCTTCGGCTCGTTGAGGAGTCCGCTACGGTGTCTCCGGATGATGGACGCCGTGCATGGCTCGTCATCTGCCGGGCCGTTGCCAGGCGACGCAGGCCGTGGGTTTCCCATGGCTACCTGTTCGAGACAGCGCCGGCGATCGAGCTGCTGGAGGATGTTGACCCCGAGCCCTATATTAAGGGTTTCATGCAGCACCACACCGCTGTCCGGTCCGAGCTCAGACCTGGTATAGAGCCTGACGACTAAGGTGGGCAGGTATTAAAAAAGGTAAAATACCGGTACGGGAAATACCGGTATTTTACCCAGTAATACCACCCCCTGAAATCACAATACCACCCATAATCCAACAATGCCACCCATATACCACAATACCACCCAAAATACCCACAATACCACCCAAAATACCCACAATACCACCCAAAATATCCACATTACCACCCAAAATCCTGCTGCTGCTGTCGGTTCCGGATTTATGTCACCTCTTGTGAGCGATAGTGGTATATATCTTCCACTATAACCCACCGAACATCATGCGGGTGAGCTTTGGTTACATGGGGAGCTATCTACATTCGATATCTGATGGCGTAAACTAATATTGGCAAATGCCTTGCTGGCGGTATAACTTTGGTAATACCACCGAAAGTAATACCGGTATTTTACCTGGTATTACCATACCCCAGTTTCAAAATACCGGTATAATGCCCACCTTACTGACGACGTGTGGGGTGTGGGGTTCGCCTTGGACCTCCTCACCCTTCGCATGTGCCCTCTGTATTATAAGGATCTTCTGCAGGAGTGGAGTTCTAAGACGGCCGAGGGCAGGGAGAAGCGGGCTCTCGGCATTCAACAATTCACGTTGGCTGTAAAGGCCTTCCACCAGCAGAAAACAGAGGAAAAGAAGCTCCCATGCGGTTATCTCACGCTTAAACGACATTTAAATCGATCGATTTACCCCCCCACAAACGCCAATTTGGACCCCTTAGACACCCCCTATCAAGGCATTCGATAGCTCAAAATGTGCCTAACGATGCCAAACAGAACTTGGTTGCAAGCACGAACACGTATGTCTTCATATGCACCTTAACAAGCAACGGTCTAGCCGACCATGCCGTAGAAATTTCAAATGCCATAACAGCATAGGAGTTAGAAGAAGAATAAGGATGGGGTCTCCGCGTTGGCGGCCTCACTTCTCTCTGGGGAGTCCCCTTCTGCCGCCCTTATGGCCCGTGCGGGCATCCCGCAGACTCGCATTGTTGGTGGCCGCAGCCGTGACGAGCCCAGGCACCCGCCACAGACTCGGGATGCTCAGCCGCAGGCATCCGGACAGGGTGCTCACCGGTCTGGGGGCGACAGGGGTACAGCTCCCCGCGCCAGACCGGCCCGCGGCGGGAAGAATCGACAACAGAACATGAAGAAGGGGCACAGGAAGGGCTCTCACCCTTCCCCTCATGCCCCTCCACCGCGGACTCAGGGGCAGCGGCAGCCTGCATCCGGTGGTTCGCCGACTGCCTTGAGAGTGACCCGAGATGCACAGGGCCGCCACTCGGTCCACTGTTGGGACTGCGGCGGCCCTCACTTCCGCCGTGATGATTGCCCTGGAGGGGTGCAGAGTGCGCATGTGGCGGGGTTCCACCCCGAGGGCACGCCGATTGCGGACATCCTGTCAGAGCTGGATGAGGCTTTCCTCGATCCGGAGGAGGAGGTTTACGAGTCATGCTTGTACTCTTACTCATTGGAGCTCGGGGAGGCACCGCTTGACCTCCCCGCGGCCCAGGCGGCTGCCGTTGTGCCGCACTCTGCCGTTGACGGTGAGGAGCCGTGGACTGAGTCGGAGTGGGCTATCTGGGACTCATGTGGCCGCTCGGAGGAGCAGTACTACGACGCTGTCAACCGCTTCAACTCGTACCAGGACCCTGACGATGGGGACTGCCCCGACGGTGAGATGGCACCTGCTCAGCTCCACGTTGCCGTGCACCAGCCTTCGGACCCTGCCATGTCTCTGCAGCACTTCAGTGTTGAGCCACAGCAGCCAGCGGTGCCGGCAGCCGACGTGCAGATCACATCAACAACCAACACCGAACGAATTCCCGGGAGCTGTGCAGCTGGTGAGCACGGCACCGCCGTCCCAGCCCAGGGGTCCGGGTGGCCCGGGTCGCAGGCCCTATGGGGCGGGTCACTTCATGTACATGAGTCTGCTGCGCATTCTAGCATTCTCTGGCACGGCAGATGCGGTGCAGTCTCACTTCTGCAAGTACTTTCTTAAGTTTTCTTAAGTTTCCTTAAGTTTTCTTAAGTTTTTCTTAAGTTTTCTTAAGTTTTCGATATAAACCCACACTATGCATTTTTAAATCGGTACAGTTAGCTATTGGCCGACAGTATACTTAAGAATTATACTTAAGAGAACTTAAGAAAATGTAAGTACGTGGAAGCTTCTTGGTAGGAGGATATTGTCCACATGGCTCAAGGATAACTTAAGAAAACTTAAGAATCTTATCCAAATGTAAGCACGTGATTGGCTGGAATGTAGGAGATATGCACACGTGTAAGAAAGCTATATGCTGGATATTTAAAGATTGTATACACATGCATGCACGTAATTGGCTGTTAAGAAGACACGTGTAGGCAGGACAATGCTTCCCATCGCAAAGATAATTACAAATGTAACATTGTGACTGGTTCCACATTTAGGGTCTAAACCCTAAACCCTAAAACCCTTCAATCAAACAGTCAGCAGCTGGGTACCGCGTACACTACTATGGGATGCTACCCATTCCATCCAGCTTCCAGTTAACTATCTATCTATCTATCTATCTATCTATCTATCTAGTATACCCCACGTGGCTTGGTGACATGCACGTGCAGAGTGACAGGGGAATGATTCTGCTGCCGTAGATAGATCTGCAGCACCGTTGGGAACGTCGGGGACTGCTCGCTGTTGCAGTTGAGAGAAGGCCTGGAAGCTGCGCATCCCACCCCAGATTCTCAGTAACTTACACCCCTTGCCGCTTGTGACTTTTTCGAGCAGCCTAGGAGAAAATGGCACGTGCGACACCACAGGAAAGTTCACATTCTTATTACCTGAACGAAGCGCGGAAGGGGATTAATGAATGCCTTGGATCTCACGCAGCAGGTGCACCGCATGGTAGAGGTTGTCGCCCGTGTCTTTACTCTTTGTTTCAACGAATAATGCCTTCGTTCCGATGAGCGCGCATGGCAGTAGCAGCTCTACGTAATCATTTCTGGCGAGCACAGTGATTCCTTGGTTCTCCATATATTCATCTTCTACCTGACGGTACGCTCGCAAACTGGCCAAACGGCACACCGTATGCTGGCTCTCGGTGTCTATCACCAGGTAGTATGCAAGGACCTTCGCATATGGGAATTCTGATAGGGAGTCCAGCCCAGTCGGGAGCAAGTTCCCGAAGCCAGTGTCCGAGATGGAAACGTGGTAGGAGACTCGCTTCTCCGCCCTCGTGTACAAGGAAGACGTGAATTCCTCCAGATTCAGGGACATCCTCAAGTACACAATGATATCGCACGTGCATAATGCCTGTGCGCCCTGCTGCCGGGGGTGCAACATGCCAACCAAATGCTGCAGTTGTGCTAAGCAGCTTGCGAGGACGGGTGCGTCGTGAGCTACGCGCCTACCGGTACCCATGAAATAGCAAGGAGATGTCTTAGCCTCCGCGGCTGGGTCCACAAGCCCAACCGAGACCGCTGCTTGGCCGGGGTAAAGCTCGTTGGCTAACTCCGGTAGGGAGCGCATTGTTGGATGCAAACTTACATATGCCTCCAGTGCGAGCTTCTCGCACGTCCCATTCATGATGGCCTCCACAGGCTTGTTCTTGACGTGAGAGTCTTTCACGATTCCTTTCGCCCGCTGAATACCTCGTTCCACCCAGAACTCCATGGCCGCACCCACATCCCCTAGATAGTATTCTTGCCGGAACAGGTGCACCACCGCCAGACGCATGTTGAATGTAAGCATCTTCGCCGGGCCCTTATCTTCCATGATCGCGGCGTGCTCCCACAAATGCTCCTTTGCCACCTCCCGCGCCCGCCGTACCTCCGTCTCCGTGAGGGGGCTATCTGCTGTTACCATCCCTCGCGTGTAATGCAACACCGCCCGCCGCAGGTGTTGTCAGGCAGCCTCCATGACCATGTTCCAATGGACCAGCAGATCGCCAAACACCAAGGTGAGTAGTATACCACGAAATTCAGGAAATCCTCCATGGTCCACATACCTGCCCCCCAACACCCCTCCCCGGGTACGATTTACACAAACTAACACAACAGCACACGCACTCCCCATAACGACAAACACCATTGCGCTTGTTCATGGATAGGTCAGGCACAGCCGCACCCTCACGTACCCTGCACATGTCGCGAGTCATTTCAGATAAGCACAACGTTTGGCGCTCTGTTTGAGCGAATGCCACGAACGAATCTACACAGCTCCTTGCTGATCCAATCTATCCATTTCAGGATGACCTCTATGTCTGCCAACTGGGCCGTGTAGACGGCGAGCGCCGCTCCTCCTCGGAACTCCTTGATGGCATTCAACTGGTCGTCATCTGCCGAACATCCCGCACTGATGTGGTAATCCAACAGGACGTCTACGTTCGCCGGATACTTTTGGGTGTGCACGGAATGGGCGTCCGCTCCTGGGAACAATCTTAGCCATGGCTTGTCCCCGTACTCCTGCCCCCCCTGGCCCACACAACCCCCCTGTACTGTAAGGTCGCGTATTAGAGGAGCTGTCCTCACACCGCACCGAACATGGGCATAGGTTGCAATACACTTATGTGGCCCAACCCACATGCGCCCACGGTCCACCGCACCGACCCGAAACAGCCTCTTACATCCTACCGGCCACACCCCCTTATTATGGTCGCGTGTCGGAGGAGCTGTCCTCACACCGCACCATACGTATTCAGTGTGCCCTGTACGCGCATCGCACCACCTGAGAGACGACATACGCTCATTCAACAAGACGTTCTAAAATTTATTTCAAAAGTTGCTTACATCTAGGGGGCTGCGCCACGCCCTTCCCTAGCGCACTCGCTACTATCCATGCAGACTGCTTATTTTGGGCATTGGTACTCCGCTTAGATGAGTTCACCGCAGACCACCACTATCTCAGCCACTATCGGGGTTCACAGTTCACATTGTCCCACTGCTGACACGAGGTCGCGAAGCTCGGGTATCTGATGCAAAAAACGGCCCAATATTACCCCGCGTGATCATACGGGCAGCGCAGCGTACGCTCAAATTCTTGAACACATAACCGCCATATTCCCATAGCCCCGCCATATTCCACCATTCCGACACAGCGATGGCCTTGCATTCGTGTCGGTGTGTCCGCTGCCAGTCTCCGCGCTGACACTCAGGTGAACAGTACACACGCAAAAGGCACCCTCCGCATTGACGGACGCCTTTCCCAATCAGGACACGGCGACATACGGAACAAGGCTC